>RCUC01145072.1:0-56507 GCA_003697995.1 Taxidea taxus jeffersonii
CTTTGGAGACTAGCTCCAGGGAGAGCTTAGGTCAGCTTGCCCCACACCTGGCCCCCCCGGGGAGGATTTGTGTGTGACAATGGGAGCAGCAACGAATTTAAAAGCAACTTCATTGGGCTGAACCTTGTAGAGCTGGTAGCAGGGGAAGGAGGTTTCCTCTTTGATCTCTGAGCCCTTGAGCTACGAGTGAGAAAGAATCACGGAGTTATAAAGTAAGTACCCAACTTAGTGTGTAAGCCAGGCGGTACTCTCTCATGGGTCTTTCTGGATCCTATACTGGGCAGGGGTGAGTCACTGATGGAGCAAAAGAGACAGCCCCATGTGAATTTCAATGGTGGTTTGTTGGTTTTTTCCCCACTCAACAACTTTCTTTCCCTGACTTTCCATCTCCATTCCGCCTTCAGAATGAATCTTTTTACAAAACTAGACTTCTCTGTGTATGATAATGAATGTCTCAGGTAATCTCTACCAATTTGAAAGTAGTTTTGGAGCAGTTTTTGAGCTAACCTGGAATTATGACATGTCAGAAAATGTCTAGAAAACTCAGGGGGCAAGGTCACTAAAGGCTTGTTTGTAAGAGGAAAGGAAACTTTCTTCCCTTGTTTTTAGATCTGATCTTTGGGGGGCTCAGTGCATCAGCATGGGGCCTCCTAAGAGACTTTGGTGACTGTCACTAGCAAGTGACAGAGGTAGTGTCCACCTGGTCCCCAGGAAAAGGGCCTGGGCCGCCAGGAGGCTGCAGTAACACCCAGCGCAGGCAGTAGGGGGGCCCGAGGACCCCGTGGCAAAGGCACAGAAGAAGCAGCGGTGTCCGATGGATCTCCCTCAGACGTGGCCTTGGCAGGCAACTTGCGGATCAAAAGCGGTATGTGAGATACTCTAATGCTTGGACAGAGCGAGATTTTCAGAAGTTTGAAGTACTGTATAAGCGAGTAGAGGTAAAAGCCCCCCAAATGTTTTTAGTGTGAACCGGTTTATACTCACAGGTTGGTGAGGTCAACGAAAACCAAACCGTGTTCCTTTTGAACAGGATCCCTTGCGTCCTTGGGCACCGCTGAAGCAGGCAGCAGCACCATCAAAATGCCTTGCGCTCCTTTCCTTCGCACAGCCTTAAGTGAGCAGTGGGAAAGCAGGCAGAAAAGACAACCCCTGGACGCATGCAGATTCCCAGGGCTCCCAGCAGCAGCCGAGTGGAGCATCGCAGCGGAGAGGAACACTGAATTTAAAGTCCCCGTGGTTTCACACCAAGAGCGAGTAATGCGATCCGAAGGGCTTTTCCCTCCATCAACGTGGGCACAAACGGAAGGGCCGGCAAGCAGCAGTGGGCACAGCTGCCGGGCGCTAGTGCCTATCAGTCCTCCTGCCGTTGCAAAGCCCAGAGATACCCCAGCACCCGTGCACTCACCCGAGATGTGAAGTGCATCAGGGAGCGGCAAATGAAAATGCCTCAAGACTGGCTTCCCTATAAAGAGGAGAAGGGAAACTTTTTCGGAAGCAGCCAATAAACTATGTGAACATCCTAGCATGTGTGTTATATGTTCCGTCTGCAAATAATCCATTCTTCAATCAGAAAAAGAAAATAGGTTCAATACCGTTTCATCATTCTCAGCAGACTATTAAAAGGATCTCACGTTACTTCTGGGAGACATAAAATGTCACTTTCAAAGTGTGCATCCAGTAGACCACCAGGAAATATGCGGCAGAAAGTGGCTACAGTTCACTGAACACCCCTGACATACTGGAAATTCGCAGTGACCTTACTGTCTTCCTTTTAGAGATTTTACAGATGAAGGTTTTATAGATGAAGATTAAAGGGATTAACATCCAAAGGGCCAATTTAATAAATAATAGGGAAAAGGGAGATCGTGAAAGATAAATTTAGAAAGAGAACAGTGGACCAGTTCACAAATGGCTTTTAAGGAGATTTTTTTTTTTCAAAAATGAAAATACATTTTTTTCTGATTGTTAAAGTAAAGAGTCAAACTCCCCCCAAATCCATAAGGTTATCCTAGAAGAATTCCCAATATCTCAACAATCTCTTAAGACCTAGTAGATATACTTGGGGTGGGAATGATGAACTTAGAGATCTTGGAGCACCAGCCAACCTCTTCTCAAGCTCAGCCCCACTTGCTAGATTTGGAACTTGATCTTGACTCAACTAACACGGGTACTTTCCTGAGATCTTTGAGTTTTTCTGAATCTCTCTTACTCAACTGAAAGAACAGACTGTTTTACACAAAACAGAACACGTTGCCTTGGGGGAGGCAAACACAGCTTGGGAGACGATGAAGAGTATGTTTATGTGCATCACTTTCAGTCCTCACTCCTAACCAAGTTGGAAGTCTCCAAACTCTCCTCTCCTTCAGGAGAAATATACCACTAGCCATGCCTGCAAACTATAGGGGAATAGGATATTTTTGTTTAAGAGTCTGAGAAGCAAAAAATAAACTTACAATAAAATCAGCTCATACATTAAATTTCCTTTGGTGATGAAAATTGTCCCAGAGGAATTGACTAAACAAAAATTACCTCAAAGAGAGTATAGATAGGTTACATTACTTTACATTATAGTATTAGCTTTCTAAAACAGAGAATGCCAGTGATGCCAAACTATAAGTATCATTAGAAATTTAAAAGCTCTCTGCAATATTAATGTACAGCTGACCCTTGAACAGCACAGGTTTGAACTTTGCAAGTCTGCTTATACATGGATTTTTTTTTTTAACTGAAAATGTATTTTCTTCTTTGATTTGTCATAATATTTTTCTGGCTTTATTATAAGAATACAGCATAGAACACATATAACATACAAAATATGTGTTAACCAACTGCTTGTTATTAGTAAGGCTTCCGGTCATTAGTAGGCTATTAGTAATTAAGTTTTAGGGGAGTCAAAAGTTATTCATGGGTCTTTGATGGCATCCCTAACCCCAGCGTTGTTCGAGAGTCAAATGTAATATGATTTCAACTATGTATATTGAGTCCAAAATGTTTTTTTACTACATGCTAACCACCATGCTGAGCCCTTCATGTGTCTTATCTCATTTAATCTTTACAGCAACCCTATAGAGGAGGTATAATTATCTCCACTTTAGAGGTAAGAAGCTGAGACCTAGAGAAGGTTTTAAAAAATGCCAAGATCATAAAACCAATAAGGGCAAAGACCAGAGTTCAAAGCCAGTATGACTCTGTAGCTCACAGACTTGATCACTGAGCCATTCAATACAATGTGAGAGCTTCCATGTTGGTCATAAGGCAGCCAGCATGAAGACAAAAAAAGCAACATTGGGTTGGTGGCAAAGTAGAAGGAAGGAGTCTGGGTCTCTAATAATAACACTGATTTGCCTAACTTCAGACATCTTTCAAAGGGAGTCATAAATATTGATATTTTTGAAATTTCCAAGTAAAATTTACATACAGTGAAATGCACAAAATTTAAGTGCACCACACAGTGGGGATGGACAAAAGTATACACTTGTACAGCCCAAACACCTATTGAGATGCAGAACGTTATCATTAGTGCAGAAATTTCCTTTATGACCCTTTCCAGTCATTCTCTCCACAGTCCTATCTACAGGCAACCACTGTTCTTAATTTTTTCCCATCATAAATTGTTATTGCTTGTTCTAGAATCCATAATAATGTAATCATGCAATGTATAGTCTTGGATAAGTCTTGTTTGGCTCAGTGTATAACCAGTTTTTCATTGTTTTTCATTGCTGAGCCATTGATTACACACAGCTTCTTTACCCATTTGCTGTTGAAGAACCTCAGGCAGTTGCTCACTCAGGGTTCTTATAGGGAAAATGCTGATAACTATTCTTGGGGCAGTCTTTTTCTGGATGTGCATTTTCATTTCTATAGGATCCATATTGAGAACTGGAATCACTGGGTTAGGGAAGGAATGTTTAGTTTTATAGGAGACAGACAGATTATTTTCCAAAGTGGCTGATAACCAACAATGTGTTAGTGTTCTGGTTACTCCATGTGATCGCCATATTTGGTGTTTAGTGTTTTCAACTTTTGGCATTCTGGTGAGTGCATAGTGGTGTCTCATTCTGCTTTTCCTTTACATTTCCCTAGTGACTAATAGAGTTGAGCATTACTATAAAGCTACTGTAATCAAGACAGCATGGTATTGGTGGAATTATAAACACGTTAATCAATAAAACAGATTGGAAATCCTAGAAATAGGCACACACAAGTAGAATCAACTGATTTTTAATAATGGTCCTAAGGTAATCAATGGAGAAATGATAGTTTTTCAACAAACAGTGCCGAACAGATACCTATGCATAAAAAGTAAAACCAAATAAAAACCCTTGTATCCATACCTTGTGACATATACAAAAATAAACTTTAAATGGGTTATAGATCTAAATATAAAACCTAAAACTGTAAACTTCTAGAACACAATGAAGGAGAAAGTCTTTACTACTTTGGTTAAGCAGAGTTTTTTTGCTATGACACCAAGATCATGATCCATAGAAGAAAATAAATTATAAATTAGAGTTTATAAAAATTAAAAATATTTGTTCTACAAAACACACTATTGAGAGAATGAAAGAAGAAGCTACAGGGAAGAGTATTTGCAAATTGTATTTCTGACAAAGGGTTTTTATTTAAAATACATTAAAGTCTCCAAAAACTCAGAAATAAGAAAACAATTCAATTTTAAAATATTCAAAAGAACTGAATACATACTACATCAAAGGGAAAGAAGAACAGAAAGCGAATAGGTATACAAAAAGATACTGAACATCATTTGTCATTAGGAAAATACCACAAAGAGATACACCACTGTGCATTTTTAGAATGGCTAAAAAATTAAGTAGCAAATATTGGCAAAGATGCAGAGTGACTAGGAGTCACTACATTCCTAGTAGGAGTACAAAATGGTCCACATATTGTAGGACACACTATAGGAGGGCTTTTTAAATTTGAATTTGAATTTTGCTATGAATTTAAACCTACACTTATGAAATGACCCAATAACTCTCTTTCTGGATATTTATAAATGTGCAATGAAAATCTTACTCAAAAATCTGTATGTGCATGTTGATAGCAGATAATTCACTACTGCCCTCCCCCCAGCAACCCTCAGTTTGTTTTGGGAAATTAAGAGTCTCTTATGGTTTGTCTCCCTCCTGATCCCATCTTGTTTCATTTTTTCCTTCCTCAAGTCCCCCACTTTGCCTCTCAAATTCTTCATATCAGGGAGATCATATGAGAATTGTCTTTCTCTGACTGACTTATTTCACTAGGCATAATACCCTCTAGTTACATCCACATAGTTGCAAATGGCAAGATTTCTTTTCTTTTGATGGTGTATAGTATTCCATTGTATATATATACCACAGCTTCTTTATCCATTCATCTGTTGATGGACATCTAGGTTCTTTCCATAGTTTGGCTATTGTGGGCATTGCTGTTATAAACATTCAGCTGCGCTTGCCCCTTCGGATCACTACATTCATATTTTTAGGGTATATACCCAGTAGTGCAATTGCTGTGTTGTAGGGTAGCTCTATTTTCAACTTTTTGAGGAACCTCCATGCTGTTTTCCCGAGTGGTTGTACCAGCTTGCATTCCCACCAACAATGTAGGAGGGTTTCCCTTTCTCCGCATCCTCGCCAGCATCTGTCATTTCCTGACTTGTTAATTTTAGCTATTCTGACTGGTGTGAGGTGGTATCTCATTGTGGTTTTGATTTGTATTTCCCTGATGCCCAGTGATGTGGAGCACTTTTTCCATGTGTCTGTTGGCCATCTGGATGTCTTCTTTGCAGAAATGTCTGTTCATGTCCGCTGCCCATTTCTTGATTGGATTATTTGTTCTTTGGGTGTTGAGTTTGATAAGTTCTTTAGAGATTTTGGATACTAGCCCTTTATCTGATATGTCATTTGCAAATATCTTCTCCCATTCTGTCAGTTGTCTTTTGTTTTTTTTGACTGTTTCCTTTTGCTGTGCAGAAGCTTTTGATCTTGGTGAAGTCCCAATAGTTCATTTTTGCCCTTGCTTCCCTTGCCTTTGGTGATGTTTCTAGGAAGAAGTTGCTGCAGCTGAGGAGGAAGACATTGCTGCCTGTGTTCTTCTCAAGGATTTGGATGGATTTCTTCCTCACACTGAGGTCTTTCATCCATTTTGAGTCTATTTTTGTGTGTGGTGTAAAGAAATGGTCCAGTTTCATTCTTCTGCATGTGGCTGTCCAATTTTCCCAACAACATTTGTTGAAGAGACTTTCTTTTTTTCTTTTTTTTTTTTTTAAGAATTTTTATTTATTTATTTGTCAGAGAGAGAGCAGGAGCGAGCATAGGCAGACAAAGTGGCAGGCAGAGGCAGAGGGAGAAGCAGGCTCCCTGCTGAGCAAGGAGCTCCATGTGGGACTCGATCCCAGGATGCTGGGATCATGACCTGAGCCGAAGGCAGCCGCTTAACCAACTGAGCCACCCAGACGTCCCGAGACTTTCTTTTTTTTCATTGGACACTCTTTCCTGCTTTGTCGAAGATGAGTTGACCATAGAGTTGAGGGTCTATTTCTGAGATCTCTATTCTGTTCCATTGATTTGTGTGTCTGTTTTTGTGCCAGTGCCATACTGTCTTGATGATGACAGCTTTGTAATAGAGCTTGAAGTCTGGAATTGTGATGCCACCAACTTTGGCTTTCTTTTTCAATATTCCTTTGGCTACTTGAAGTCTTTTCTGGTTCCATATAAATTTAGAATTATTTGTTCCATTTTTTTTAAATTGATGGGATTTTGATAGGGATTGCATTAAACATATAGATTGCTTTAGGTAGCTTAGACATTTTTGCAATATTTATTCTTCCAATCCATGAGCATGGGACATTTTTCCATTTCTTTGTATCTTCCTCAATTTCTTTCATGAGTACTTTATAGTTTTCTGAGTACAGATTCTTTGCCTCTTTGGTTAGGTTTATTCCTAGGTATCTTATGGTTTTGGGTGCAACTGTAAATGGGACTCCTTAATTTCTCTTTCTTCTGTCTTGTTGGTGTATAGAAATGCAACTGATTTCTTGCATTATTTTATATCCTGATAATTTACTGAATTCCTGTGTGAGTTCTAGCAGATTTGGAGTGGAGTCTTTCGGGTTTTCACATAGTATCATATCATCTGCAAATAGTGATAGTTTAACTTCTTCTTTGCCGATTTGGATGCCTTTAATTTCTTTTTGTTGTCTGATTGCTGAAGCTAAGACTCCTGGTACTATGTTGGATAGCAATGGTGATAATGGACATCCCTGCCATGTTCCTGACCTTCGCGGAAAAGCTCTCAGTTTTTCCCCATTGAGAATGATATTCGCTGTGGGTTTTTCATAGATGGCTTTGATGATATTGAGGTATGTACCCTCTTATGCATGAGTTTTTTTTTTTATGCATGAGTTTTAATTGCAATTTGCTAACCATAGGTAACCAGACCCAAAAGGCTACATGTTACATGATATGATTTATATGCCATTCTAGAAAAGGCAGAACAATTGAGAAGAAAAGCAAACCAATGGTTAACAGAGATAGAGTGAAGGGATTGTCTGACTACAAAGGGAAACATAATGGAATTTTTAGGATAATGGAACTGTTGCATATCAAGACTTTTATAGTAGATACACCACTCTGCATATGTCAAATCCCTTAGGACTGTCAACCATAAAGAGAAATTGTACAGCATATGAATTTTTAAAAAACAACGATGTGTGGGGAAATCACAATAAATGCAACCTATAATAAGTGAACCTAATCATATTAAACATGAAAATGTTACCACACAAAATGGAAATAATATTTTTTTAAAGATTTTATTTATTTGTTTGTTAGAGAGAGAGAGAGAGCGAGCACAGGCAGACAGAGTGGCAGGCAGAGGCAGAGGGAGAAGCAGGCTCCCTGCCAAGCAAGGAGCCTGATGTGGGACTCGATCCCAGGACGCTGGGATCATGACCTGAGCCGAAGGCAGCTGCTTAACCAACTGAGCCACCCAGGTGTCCCTGGAAATAATATTTTAACTGGCTCATGTAAGGCAAAAGAAAAAAAGAAATGTAGACAAATATTTTATTCTTTTTTTAAAAAAGATTTTATTTGTTTATTTGACAGAGAGAGATCACAAGTAGGCAGAGAGGCAGGCAGAGAGAGGGGGGGAAGCAAGCTCCCTGCTGAGCAGAGATCCCAATGCGGGACTAGATCCCAGGACCCTGAGATCATGACCTGAGCCGAAGGCAGCGGCTTAACCCACTGAGCCACCCAGGCACCCAACAAATGTTTTATTCTTGTTAGAACACTTGTTTCTCACAGATCTGTAGTTTACTAATTCTGAAACTAATTTTATATTAGATTTGACAAATTAAACAGATATATTTCAGATAATGAAAACCAGGTTTTTCAATGTTAGAGAAAAGGATGATAAATGATGCAGGGAACAGAGGGTGGGAAATCTAGAATAAACCAAGAGACATTTGATTGGAATCATAAGTATCAATATGGATTCATGCTTTTATTATGTGTATGTGTGTTTTATTAGCTAAAGAAATATGGATGGGTTTATACATTTATAAATATTATATATAAAATATATTTATAATATATACTATAATATGTGTATTATATAATATATTTATTATTTTTAATATTATTTTATGTTCATACATAAACATAATTATGATAAAATAACAATTATAACATTATTACTTATTAATTCATTAATAGTACATATAATCATTATGTGATATTATATATATTACATATATATGATGTTATATATATATATATATATATACATGTACATACATATACATATACATATCTCCAAACCCTCTCCTGAGAATGTCTAGAAACAATGAAATCTTAGTTATAATCCATCTAGCATCCACATGATGGCTCCTAAATATCATTCTCAAAAAAAAAAAAAAAAAGGAACCAAGGAATCAAATTAGCTTTAGACATGAAAATTCAATGAAATGTGTGATCCTGGCTTGGATTCTGGTACCAAAAAAGCCTCTTCAGAGAAGCACTTGATTCCTGGCTTTGGGCAGGGAAACACAAGACCAGCCTGGATTATCTTTTAGTGCCAAAAATAAGGAAATGCTCCCAAAATGTTGGGGACACGTCAAAAGGGCACAGGACCAACCTGAAAGAGTTTCCAGTAGCCAAAGCTGAACGTTTTGAGAAGTAAAATAATAATAATACTATATGAAAACCCTAGGATTAAGTAAACATCCATGAGTTCACACTGATAAATCCAAATAACTGAATAAATAAATACATGTGAGGGAAAGAATAGGTCTTCCTTTCAAAATAATTCCAACGGATTTGATAAATGCGGAGGAATGAGGGAAATAGAAAGTTGTCAGTACATGATGGTGCCAATTATTGTAGGTGCGATGCTAAAATTAGTAAGCAAAAGTTTGAGGAGAAATAGGGTATTTTCCTTGCTTTCAAGAGTCTCCCCTAGGATCCCTATTAGTTAAAAAGGGAGAAAATAGTAACATTGTAGCTGGGAATCTGCTGACACCATCTCAGCCCAGGTAGCACTGTTAGCAAAAGGGACATGCAATGCCTCTCATTAGTGTCTTGCATCCCCTGACGTTCTGTGTAGGTTCTCTGGTATTCTTGTTAAAACATATGGCCTTACCCAGTGGTGAGAGGATACATCCACAAACTCAAACTGAGAGATAATCTACAAAGTAGCGGACCAGGACACTTTCAAGGTCGTAAAAGAGAAGAAAGAACTAGAGTACACTCACTGATTGGAGGAGACTAGGGACCCATGGAAACTAAATGAAATACGGGCTGGATCCTGGCACATTCAAAGGACATCAGTGGATTAGCTGGTGAAATCCAATTGCCTTCTGTAGTTCAGGTAATAGTATTCTACCAATATGAATTCCTTTGTATAATTGTACTGTGGTTATATAAGATGCTAACCCGAGGGGAAGCTGGGTGAAAATTATATGGGAACTCTGTGCTATTTTTGTAACTTTTCTGTAAGCCTAAAATTCTTTCAATATTAAAAAAAAAAGTCCAGTCTGATCTAATATTGAAACTTCAATCTTTCATGTAATTTTACACTTCTCAGCCCCCTTTTCACTATGCAGCCTTTGGCATCTTCAGAGTGGGAGCTGGGTGAGGGGCAAGAGGTAAGACTCAGCAAGGACTAACTTGATAGGTACACAGTCCTATGGCTTTAATACCACCTGGGTGTGGCAAGTGATTTCCAAATACTGCTTCCTTTTTCTCACCCTTTTCTCACTTGCTTTTGTGCAAAAATCCTTCTTGCTGGGGAACTCGGACTCATTTTCTGGCGTGGACATATGCAAGCTCCAGATAATCAATGATGGCCGCTCCCCTCAGTGGCTACTTCTGACAATTCATCTGTAGGCTCTCGAAGCTAATGTGGATTTGCTCCTGGCAGGAAACACTCCCTCAAGTAGGGCTCCTTCCCAAGATGGCTGCTGGCCAGCTCTCTTCCGTTCTCTGGGAGATACTCACATCACTGCCCGTTCCAAGATGTAAGACCAGAAACACAGCAGGATTTTGCTTAGGACCAGACCTAAATATTACAGTGTTGCTATTTCTCTTCTTATGCATCTTATCTCTAACAACAACAGCAACAACAAATACATTTAAAAGCTAGTAAGAGGGGGCACCTGGGTGGCTCAGTGGGTTAAAGCCTCTGCCTTCAGTTCAGGTCATGATCCCAGAGTCCTGGGATCGAGCCCCACATCAGGCTCTCTGCTCAGCAGGGAGCCTGCTTCCTCCTCTCTCTCTGCCTGCCTCTCTTCCTACTTGTGATCTCTGTCTGTCAAGTAAAAAAAAAACAAAACAAAACTAGTAAGAGGTAGTAAGTGAAATGAATGATAAGATACTTATGAAAAATTATGTTGATCAGCTTTTAGTGTATTGTGCTATTTTGAACACACCTGCAAACCCATGACCAAAGTCTCTGCTGCTTCCTGTGTCTCTGCCCTGGGGAGTCCTGATCACCCACCATTTGCTCAGAGGGGCTTCATTTCTCATGGAACCACATCTGACTGCTGCTGCTTCGCAAACATCCATGCTTAGAGCTCACGGCTGGGCAAGTTATCCAGGAGATCCTTTGTAAATTTTTAATCACCTTTTTAGAAATGTGAAACTAACATAATACCAATGGTAAAACACATTTTTCAAAAGAAGAAAGTGCCCATATTTCTACATTCCAGTATAAAGATTATAATTTTTGGCAATGTCAGTCTGTGTCCAGAGGCAATCATATTGTTATATGGTCACAATTATTGACACGAAAGGAATTTTTTGGTTTTTATTTTTCATTTAGCAAATCATAAACATTTCCCCACCTACAGCCTAGTCTTAATAATTATAATTTTTAATAGCTGCATAATATTCCACCAAGTGTGTATCATGTAATGCATTAAGCCATAGTTCCAATATTGGTCTTTTAGGTTGCTTTAATTGTTTTTTTATTATGAATGGCTGCAATAACATTAGTCCCTTGTAGACAACTTTTGGGTTTTTTCAAGGTGATTTCCTCAAGATAAATTTGCTTCCCACAAACTTCTTGACTTCCAAGATCTCTGGGCTATGGACTCTTGGATAGAGTGTTACTTCCGTTACCATTCATTCATTCATTCATTCATGAAACCCTTACAGAATGCATCCTATATGGCTTAATAGTTGGAAATACAACAATGTATAAGACCCTCAAGGAATTTATAAGACAGTGAGGGAGACAGACTCATTAAGATCATTATATTTCAGTGGAGTTTTACGATAAAGAAGCACAATATACTTTGGGAAAGAAACAAAGTGGGCACCTAACCAAGAATTAGTAGGTCAAGGATGCTTCCTAATGGACCAAGAATGTCAAAAGATGAAGAGGCTGGAAATGGAAAGAGGTAGAATGTGGAAGAATAAGAAGGCTTTCTGGGCAGATGGAATAGGATGAAGGAGGAAATGGAAGAGAGAAATAGCATGTAAATTACCTTAAGGAAATCAAGGTGGCTGAAGCCTAAAGGGCATAATACCAGTGTTTCAGTAGTGGAGGTTATAAAAGAGGACACTGTCAAGATCATAGGGGCAAAGGAACTTGTCCTCTGACAGAGCTGCACTGTCTGACACAGCGCCTCAAGCCGCATGTGGTTAATTAAATCACAATTAAGCTAAATTAAAATTTTAGTCCTTTAGTCATACCAGCCACATTTCAAGAGCCATTACACGTTGGCTAGTGTTTAGAGGTTAGAACACGTCCATCATCACAGAAACTTCTCCAGGACAGCCCTTCTATCAACAGTGGGAGTATATGTAGACTTTATTTAAAAAGTTGTTTCGATTTTCTTGCATTAGGAGATGCATCTTTTCTAAAAATACAAATAAGTATCTGTATTTCCCTATATCACTGACTGAAAAAAAGTGCCACATTTTAGTTTTATGAACATTTGCTTTTTTAAGAAAGATGGATACCTGAACCATTAAAAGATAAAGCCCAGTTTCATCAAGGGCAAACTTGGTGGTGTCAGTACAAGGACACTAACCAAGTGACAAGGGCGAGCAGAAAGTATTGTAAGAGGCTGAAGCATGTTCAAAGAAGGTGAACGTCTGTGCACATTCTGCTGGATCAGAAGATGCTTTGAGAGTTGGCTCATCTCCATGCCATCCCTCAATACCTGCCGTGGCATGGATGAGAAGCAGTCAAGAGTAGTAGGAGGATGATTGCTCCCATCACATCCCCTGCAGTGAGAAGTCCTGGGCTCCAAATGTCTCCGGTTTGATATACAGATGAGCCGCTGAGGTAAGCAACACTACTTTTGTGTCTGTTCACTAAACCTGCATCAAATGAGCTTCTGCCTCTTGCTTCTAGGTTTTGGGTGCTTAATTCAAGGTAGATGGGCTAATAAGAAAGAGAATAAGATGTTTGTATCTTAGGTTCAATTAATCCTTTCCATGGGTTTGGAAATACTAGGTTTAGTCAATTGTTGTAAAGAGAACAAGCCCATTTAATCAGCATGCAGATCAAGAAACAATATTAGGGGCACCTAGGGGGCTCAGTTGGTGAAGTGACTGTCTTTGGCTCAGGTCATGATCCCAGGGGACTGAGATCCAGTCCCAAGTTGGTTTCCCTCCTCTACAGGGAACCTGCTTCTCCTTCTTCCTCTGCCTGCCACTCCCCCTGCTTGTTTTCTCTCTCTCTCTCTGTCAAATAAATAAATAAAATCTTAAAAAAAAAAAAAGAAAAGAAAAAAAACAGACTATTAACAGCATCACAAAAGCCCCCATGTGCTTCCTTCCAGTTACCATCCCCACAAGTATACCTGTTGTTCTAGTTTTGCTCATTTAAGAACTTTATATAGAAAGAATGCCCTTTTCTAGATCTGATTTATTTCACCCAGGACTATGTCAACTAATGGTTCCTATTACATAAATTTTAAGGTTATTTATCAATGTCATATGCATACAGGAGAATGTGCAGTGCATACATAAATTTACAGGAAATTTTGCAAATTAAAAATTCGTGTTCTCCCACAGGTTTCCAAAGTAGATTTTTATCAGGGTCTTAGAGAATCCCAGTGGGCTCTTCTTTCAAGGCATCCTCCCCTCTCTGAATAGCTGTGTGAGGCAAGGGCAATCTTGGCACTGTGATGAAGACATCCAGGAGAAGATACGCTGAACACAGTGTCCCAGTCTTGCTTCATCTCATAAAGGTTTACAAGAGTCCCTTCTGGGGACATCAGTGGAAAGGGTGCAGTGAGTTCTGGGACTCCTAGAGCTCCTTACAGTCAGGACATGTGGCCAGGAAGCTGATGTCTGACGGGAATGTACCCGCATTGTGAGCTGCTCAGTTTTCTCTGCCCCTCCTTCTCCATATCTGATCTCTCATGTTCAAGAGTAGGATAGAACAGAATACATCTGCGGATCAACATGAGTGTGTTCAACAGATCAGGCAGCAAAGAATAGAGGATCAGGTGGGAACTTCTTCAGAGCATTGTTTGAGACATGCCAAATTCAGGTCTTAGTCTAAGGTGGCCAACCCAGCCTCTCTCTGCCCCCTACAGGTCCTGTGTTCCAATTAAAATCTGTAAGAATCAGCAGTGCTGATCTTGAAAGAAGAGCCCTGAGCATGTTGAGTGGCACTGCTCCTCTCTCCTTGCCCTCACTCTTCTGCTAATGGTATTCTAGGTCAATCTAGAAGTTTCTTAAGAATAAGAGAACAAGGAAACGGCCCTTCCTCAAATAAAACCACTTGGGTGAAGCCCTATGTTAAAAGGCCCTGGTCCGGGGCGCCTGGGTGGCTCAGTGGGTTAAGCCTCTGCCTTCGGCTCAGGTCATGATCCCAGGGTCCTGGGATCGAGCCCCGCATCGGGCTCTCTGCTCCGCAGGGAGCCTGCTTCCCTTCCTCTCTCTCTGCCTGCCTCTCTGCCTACTTGTGATCTCTGTCTGTCAAATAAACAAATTAAAAAAAAAAAAAAAAAGGCCCTGGTCCTCAAGGAAACAGCAGCTCCTGAAGGCCACAAGAGGCACTGGAATGCCAGGCTCCACGGGAGAGTGGTGCCCAAAACCAACCTCCCATTTTTGCTCTTGACTGCCTGTTTCCTCCGGAACTGAATGAATAAAGGAAGAATAAAATCGATTGCTCCATTTTCCCTCCTCAATAATAACAAAATCCTATTTTCTCAATAGGATAGGATTGTAGGATATTATAGAGGAGGGGCAGTCAGAGGAAATTTTGGACAGAGTTGGAAAACACACTCTACTGTGCCTGGGGTTTAAGGCCAAGGCACAATCATCCCTTTGTCTCCTTCTTGTTTGCCTTTAGTCCACCATAACACTCGCGAGGTGAGAGATGTACACACGGAGTGGGCTCCTAGAGAATTAGTCCTGTTCACATGGAGAAATCGGAAAAGCGCCATTCATTTCTAGCAGCAGCACAGCAGAGCCAATGCAAGGGAAGCTTGGCTCTTCCATTTGGAATGAGCGCCTAAAGCTTGTTTTCCATTCAGTGCCACAATTGCAAGGGGCCAAAGTGTTTCTGCAAGGT
Source organism: Taxidea taxus jeffersonii (assembly GCA_003697995.1). NCBI lineage: Eukaryota > Metazoa > Chordata > Mammalia > Carnivora > Mustelidae > Taxidea > Taxidea taxus. The sequence goes on from RCUC01145072.1 coordinate 15,037, forward strand.
AAATGCATGTCTTGGACCTTGGAAAAGGCTCCTGAACTTATCCCAGCCAGAGACAGTAGCAAAATGAAAAAGGACTTGCTTTTTTTGTTTTTGTTTGTCTTTGTGTGTGTGTGTGTGTGTGTTTAAGTAGTTTGAAGGTAATTTATTCCCCACTTAATACTAGGAAAGTAGGAAATTATACTAGTTTCTAGTTCCAGTTGGAGGGTTTTGGTTTACTCTACCCTCTGCAAAAATATATTCCATGGAACTGGTGAAGAATGCTAACCGTTACATGAGAAGGGATTTTTATGGTTAAATTTGCTTTACCAAACAGGTTAGAAGAAGTAAATCACAAAGTTTCTATTAACAATGTTACTGAATTAACTAGAACATTCCAATCCTTAGCTATGGTAGTTGGTGGACTATTTATTATATTACTTTGTTCATATGTAAAAAATAGCTCCTATTCAGTTTTGTCATTAAATATCAAAAGGAGTATTTCTTGGATGCTATAGTTTTTTTATTTCCGGAGAAAAATATGCACTTTCAACCACAAGAGGGCAGCAGCATGACTTTTTTTTTTTTCCCCCCTAAATCAAATACATCTTTTGAAACTCAATACTGGATCTAAAACCATAATTACAGTGTAATAATTACATGCCTTTCTCCAAGTGACTCTTATTAATTCTGATGGTATTTTATAAGTAAAGTTATTTTAAAAGTGTCTGTGACTAAGATTCTTTACAAATGAGAATACTTTCAAGAGAAGTGCAATAAGATAATTTTAGTGAGTGAATGAAAATGCCTCACAAGGATAAATTTTGCAAAGGTACTTTAAATTTTAGTTGTAAAATAGCATCATGAAAATTATACAAGTATATCTTTTCATAAACGTTGGAGAGTATAAAGAAAAGCATATTTAGCAATAGATAAAACTTGTCATGGCTTAGTTGTGTGTGTGTGTTTTTTAAATGAGACATAACTAAAATGAGAAAGCCAGTAAGCATAAAAATTTACAATGAATAGCCCCAATTTAATGTCAAAAAAATTGGGTATTTTTCCGCTGCTGAATCTACATTTTCTTCATGTTTAAGATGCAATAAAATTTCAATAATTGTATTTCGCCACCAGGTGGTGCTGCCTACTTAAGCAATGAAATAGAAAAGAGAATATTGAAGATGCGAGACATATCATGTCTGTCTGACACATATTTATATATTCACCAGGCTTTTTGACATGTATAGAGAACCTCTAATTTGTGTAAGAGAGACCTCTGAGAAAATATGTTAGAAAAATGCATTGTCTCGAGCAGATACTTCACAGAACTACATGAAGCTCATGAATTCATTTAATGGTAAAACTGAAACATGGACGCTGACCTTTTCACAAGAAAAACCAAAAGAGTCTATTTTAACCAGGTCTCACTCTATGTAAGCCACTTATTTTTCCCATGAAATTGTTCCTTTTTTCCCTCAGGTGATGAAAAACACATTTTATTGCCCTTCGTATTAGCAAAAAGTAGAAGAAAACTGTCCCCTAATTCAGCAAAAGGTGAGGAAAGATAACAAATCGCATTTAATCTGTGTCATCTGTAGATGGTGAAGTAATTATATGGGTAGAGAATCCAAACTTTATCCATAGTCACTCATTCACCAAAAACAATTTCATTTAAATATGGGGCATACATGACATGACTGTAGGTATCCTGCTATAGAATAAGTAACTTTGGAAGGTGTTAGCCATTTTAAAAGAAAATGTGTTTTACAATGACTACTTTTTATATAACTGGTTAAATCATAACAGTATTATGAAATTTAATAAGTATGAACACAGTAATAGGTTTATCATGCATCGTTGTCCTACCACATATAGGAAAGAGAACAACTAACACTTAGGAGTTCCAGAGAGATGGGAGAGTTCCCTTGTTTCCCTTCCTTCTTCCCTTCCCTTTCTCCTTCCTTTTGCTTCCCTTTCCCTTCCCTTCCCTTCCCCGCCTTCTTTCTTCATTTAATCCTCAAACTTACCATTGGAGGTTTTATTATCCTCAGCATTACAAAGAGAACGAGACTCTGAATGGAGTTTTGATGCTAAAACCGTACTTTTTACCAATGTTGATAAAATCATGGTGGAGCCAGTTCCACCTGTGCCTTCTCTCATGCCATTAACAGAGATTGCTAAATAATTTTGAACATCTTTCCCTCCGAACCCAGATAGAGCCTGAATTCTCAGATCAGGCTATTGGTTAAGTGGTAGACAACCATGAGGAAACCTATTTACTATCTGGTCTTTTCAGTCACATTGCTCCTAAATAGACACTCACCTTTCTTGGTTTATGTTCTAGAAGTAATGACCAGCCATGGACTGCTAAGGATTAAAGATTGAAATACTGGATTTTGCTTTATGTAGAAATTAAGCCTATATTTATTTGTAAGGTTTTTTTTTTTTTTTTTTGAGATTTTATTTATTTATTTGACAGAGGGAGAAACAGCAAGAGAAGGAACGGGAGAGGGAGAAGTAGGCTTCCCGCAGAGCAGGGAGCCTGATGCAGGGCTCTATCCCAGGGTGCTGGGATCATTAACTCTAGCTGAAGGCAGACGCTTAATGCCTGAGCCACCCAGGTGCCCCTATTTGTAGGTGTTTTACTGGCAATGAGAAAGTGCCTGAATCTTGTCTTAAGTTTCACTAATTCCCTGTATAGGAAGGTATTGTCCCCAAAATATGTCCCTAATATTTTAATTTTTAATTATCTAATTAAGCAAGAGAGTAATAGGGTAATAGCTAACATTTAAAGAGTCCTGAACTCTTAGTCTGTGTCATCTACCATCCTAAGTGCTTTTTATGTATCCTTTTAACAATCCTATTTGGTGTTTATTCTTATCACCCATTTAACAGATAAGGAATTTAAGGCAAAAAATTGTACATCAGTAATCAGAAACCCAGGAATTTTGCCACATCTTTGGCTCAACATTTTCAGAACAATGGGGACACCTGGGTGGCGCAGTCAGTTAAGTTTCCAACTCTTGGTTTCAGCTCAGGTCCCTATCTCAGGTCTGTGAAATCGAGCCCCGCATCAGGCTCCACGCTCAACGCCCAGTCTGCTTGAGATTCTCTCCTCCTCGTGCTCTCTCTCTCAAAATAAATAAATCTTAAAAAAATGTATTTGCTGGATCACAGTCTGAGACATTTTTCTCCATCCATCACAGGGTCAATTGCTGATCTTGACTCAATCAAATGAAACAATGCGCCAGATATGGATTTATTTTTTCTTGGCTACAAACCATCTTCTCTTGGCTTGTGATGCTGCGCCTGGGACTCTGCGGACCACATCTCTGCTTCTTTGCCAGGTGCTTCATGCTGGGATCTGCTCAGAGCAGGCATGTGAGGCTAAAGGAGGGTGAAGGAGGCTTCTTCCTCTCTGCTTGCCTTGCTGTGAGCATCACCCAGGTCCTGCTTCGTTCAGAAGCAGAGCCTTCGTGCAGCAGCTGCTGAGGCCAGTTTCCCCGACACTCGCAACCTCACTGCACCTTCCTCAGAGATCCCACCACCAGCTGCGCACTGCGCCCCTTCCTCGGGTGACTGAGTTTCCAATCCTTGCGGCCCCTTCTCCAGGCTTTGACATCGGACAATCAACTCCTTTTCTTCGTCCCGTCAGCCCTTGGGGGGGGGGGCAGCTCTTCCTATAGTTACTACCTCCGTGATGGGGCTTTGCTTTTTAGGTTACCTAGTATTACAGATTCATTTGGGTCCCCTCAGAAGATCTGGAGTCCCTAACCCCTCCTCCTGGTGACTGCAGTTTTATTTGGGAATAGGGTCTTTCAGAAAAGAACTCTTCACCCTGAGTGAAACAAAGGAGAAAGATGAGTCTGTTGTCAGCATTTCAACCTGCGGGCCAGGAAACTTCAGGCTCTAAGACCAATGGGTTTGGAGCTGCTCACAGGGATTTTTAAGGGGGTAAAGCTGAAAAGCTGAAAAAAGTGCGCTTTCCCCCTATTTGGATCAGGGAAGTTGAGTCAGGGGAACGAGGAAGTCTAGAGATGGCGTGAGTAAACCCGGTTTGGTGATTGGAGGGCATCTGCTAGGAATTTCTGAGAAGAGCTGAAAATTCCTAAAACTTTTGCTAGGTAAGTTTAAGTTCCATTTTCTTTTCTTTCTTTCTTTCTTTTTTTTTTTTACTATTTTATATATTTATTTGAGAGAGCTGAGTGGGGTGAGGGGCAAAAGGAGAAGGAAACTTCCCACTGAGCAAGCACTCTGATCTAGGACTCCATCCAAGGACCCTGGGATCATGACCTGAGCCGAAGCAGATGCTTAACCCACTGAGCCACCCAGGCGCCCTAAGTTTCATTTCCTTTAGTGCACTTGCACTGGCCGATTTCCTTTTTCCCTGACACAAGCCACTCCATTTTAGTTTTGGTTTACAAGTCTTTACAGATGATCAAGTTAAGAGGCGATCATTCGGGTGCGCCTTAATGCAATATGACTGTGTCCTTATAAAAAGGGGAGGGGCGCCTGGGTGGCTCAGTGGATTAAAGCCTCTGCCTTCAGCTCAGGTCATGATCCCAGGGTCCTGTGATCGAGCCCCACATCGGGCTCTCTGCTCAGCGGGGAGCCTGCTTCCCCCTCTCTCTCTGCCTGCCTCTCTGCCTACTTGTGATCTCTGTCAAATAAATAAATAAAATCTTTTAAAAATAAATAAATAAAAATAAAAAGGGGAAACGTGGACACAGAGACAGACATGCACACAGAGTGAATGCTGTGTGAACAGGCAGAGATAAAGGTGATATATCAGCAAAATAAGAATGCCAAAGATTGCCAGAAAACTAACCAGAAACCAGGATTCTCCCTCACAGATTCTCCCTTACAGCCCTCAGAGAGAAACAACCCTCCTGATACTTTAATCTCAGACCTCTAGCCTCTAGAGCTGAGACACAATAAATTTATGGTGTTTAAGCCATCCAGTCTATGGTACTTTGTTATGACAGCCCCAGGAAACTAAGATAACTAGTTAACACTTCTTTTTCCAATTAACATTTTTTTTTATTGAATTCTCTCTGTTAAAATAACTGGCATGATTTATCTCTTATGACCAGGTTCTGAATGATAGAATAAGTACAGAGAATCATAAAAAATTATAAAATCATAAGAAATCATAAAATTATACGTTTTCATTGTGGTAACTTTAAAGGTCATTGTCTTTACATCGCTGCCCTGTGGTTAGTACTTAGCTTTAGCAGGTGTATTAGCTTGATAATAGTGAATACCACAGACAGGAGTGGCTTAAATAACAGAACATTTTTTTCTCACAGTTCTGAAGGCTGGAAGTGTGAGATCAAGGCATCAGCAGGGATGGTCTCTTCTGAGTTCTCTCTCCTTGGCTGGTAGATGGCCATCTTCTCCCTGTGTCCTCCCCCGGTCTTCCCTCTGTGCATAACTATGTCCTAAACTCCTCTTCCTAAAAGGGCACCAGTCATACCGCTTCTTGGCCTTTGTCTGAGATTAAGTGTAGGACACAGTCATATTGGATTAGGGTCCATCCATATGACCTCATTTTAACTTAATCACCTCTTTAAAGACCCTATCTCCAGGGTCTGAGATACTGGTGGTGAGGACTTCAACCTGTGAATCTGGGGGAAGACACAAACCTGTAAGAGGAGCAAATCACCCTTTAAGTAACCTTGTTCAGGGTGTTGCCTAAGGTCAGATTCCACTGGTGTATGGAATTTCTTTGCCCTCTCCCCTTGGAAAATCAAAACCTTCTTTTCCAAACTTTGGTGTCTCTCCCAGTCTCCAGCAGTGCTCAGAGTTTCAGAAAAGAGACTGGTGAACTGGTCCACAGGCTTCACTGTTCAGATCTTGCATGGATCTGTCTCCTTCTGTACCAGCTTCTCTCAGGACAGGTGTCAGTTTGGTCTCTCTTCATTATTTGTTTTCTTATATATTGTCTGGTGGAGAAGATGAAGGCAATTTATTGAAAACTGTCTTATTATAGGCCATGACATATTGGTCATAATTGACATGAAGATTTCATGAACAATCAATACATCTAGAATTAAATACAAAGTGGTTGCTAAGAACTTGGATTTGCAAAACTGAGTCTACCAAATCAGGAAATTAGAAAGAGTTCCATAGGACATAGAAATTTTTGTCATCATCCTTCAAGTCTTGAAGGCTTTCAGAGTGTTTCTATTTCCTCATTGAAGCTTTCCCACACAGTGTAGGTCTGGGTTGAATCTCTTCTTCCCCAGTTCCTCTATTACCTCCTATCCCTCTGGTGTGGCACTTGCCATAATCTGCCCTGTCATCCAAGTGTTTGTGTGGTGCTTTCGCTGGAGATCAGGGGTTGTGGGTAATGCAATCATATGCTCCCCATCCGGCAGTATGTGCCTTGCGTATAGTTATATTCCAGAAATGCTTATTGAGATCAATTAAATCATGGAGTTCCCTTGGACACCAACAAAGAACAAATACAGATTACTTTATTAGTAATTTAGAACTAAAGTATTAGATAAGAAAGGCACATTTATTCTACTTTACAAAATAGGTGACTTTTTTTTAAACTATGATAACTCATATTTCTACTAAGTTTTATGGAAATTAAATTCCAATAAATGAAATTAAAGTTCATCAACAACTATTACTTAATGGAGCCTGTAGTGAATCCTTCTGTACATGAAGTACCTGGTAATGGGAATAATTACCTCTTGTGTAACTTTTTCTAATATTTCTCTTCACATTTAATTGAAATAATCTGTATTTTCCCCTATTCTTTTAAGAACTTGACTACAGTATAGATCTTATTTTTAGAGTGGCATGTAATGTTTCTCAATTGGATGAAATTCTGTCCTTTAAAAACTAACAATCATAACCATCATCACAGGTAGGAATCTCTATTTAATCAAAAACTTTACAAGTCACAAATGACTATACAGAATTCTTGATATTGATGAAAGAACAAAAGGCTTAGATTCCAAGGTAGCTTGGTCAGCTTCTTATCAGCCGTAAATTTGGACAAAGAACTTATTGTGGATAGTTTTCATATATAAGAAGGGAATGATGACTATGTCACAGGGTAACTTAGAGGACAAACTGAGATTATGTATGTCAATATGCATTGTCAATTTGAAGCCTTATGTAAACGTTAATTGTTACCATTATTTAACAAGGAACACATTTGTATATGTCCTCTCTCTCATCTCATGACTAGTACAAAAATGCCAATAAACGAATCTTCTTTAATTTCATAGTTATTAATATTAACTTTGGTACCTCAATGCATACATGAAATGCCCCCAACAAAGCCTATAAGACTCAGTGGAATGGAGATAAAAAGATCTCAAGAGAGGGGCCCCTGGCTGGCTCAGTCGTTAAGTGTCTGCCTTCAGCTCAGGTCATGATCCCAGGGTCCTAGGATTGAGACCCGCATCGGGCTCCCAGCTTGGTGGGAAGCCTGCTTTTCCCTCTCCCACCCCCCCTGCTTGTGTTCCCTCTCTCTCTGTCAAATAAATAAATAAAATCTTTTTTAAAAATTTCAATAAAATTAAAGAGTCCTTCTCTTGATTTCGGCTCAGGTCATGATCTCAGGGTTGTGGGCTTGAGCCCTGCATTGGGCTCTGCCCTAAGTGTGGAGCCTGCTTGAGATTCTCTCCCTCTCCCTTTGCCCCTTCCCCCATTCATTCAGGTACATGTAGACACTCTGTCTCAAACAATTAAATCTCTAAAAAAAGCTCAAGAGATTAAACTCGAAAGTCACAGTTGAAAGGCTCAGAAACAGCCCATAGCTAGTAATTAAAGGTCTTTATGGAGTCCTTATGATTTATTTACAAGTTATTATACTTTGCTGTATGCTTAACCGATGTGTCCTGGACTTCCAACACAAATGTGACTTTTTTCTATTTTCTGTGTTACCATGGACAACAATTTTGCCGAACCCTCTAACACATGGCAACAAGTATCTTCTTTCCTCCAATATCCAATAACACTTTGTTCTGTCTGCCTAACCTTTCCCTGAACAATGTCCCTGAGATTGTTTCGGCTTTTACTCACAGTCTCCTGAAGGTCCGTTCAGATCCCATCTAACCCAGTCTAAAAGCCAGTGCCGTGTTTTGTCATGGAGACCTCCTATTTCCAGATTCCATGTTTTTCTACCACGTAGTTTTACATACAACTGTTCCCACCCATACAGGTCTAGCTGTTTCACTGGCTTAGAACAACTGCTTTATTATACTTACATATTCTGTGGGAAAGGGATTCAGTCAAGCACAGTAAGGGAGCGACAACTCTTCTCTCCTTCATTCTGTCTGGGGCTTCATCTTCAAGGACTCAGAAATGAGTGGTTCTTCATGATTGGGTACGAGAATCATTTGGAAGGATATGCATTCATAGATCTCATGGTCATTGCTGACTTTTGGCTGAGTCCTCAGTGGAAGACAAATGACAGGAAAACCCAGCTGATCCCACAGTTCCACATATAGTGCCCGATCCTCTCTTTCTCCAGTGAGTTCTATGCACTCCGCAGCCCCCTCAGTGTGATCGGCTCCCCCCAGGAGAAGGAGGCAGAGTTCAGCTAATGATATTCACAGTTAACCAATGGATTTTCTTTTAGGTCGGTTCTTTTCTCAAATGATTCTAAAGCCAGGGCATTTCAATATTACAAGGGGAAAATGTCTTTAATTTATAGTATTATTCTTTTAAAGCAGTCATTAATCTACAAAATCTAAGATTTTATTATGTCAGATTTAAATGTGGTTGGGTCTAAGAGGTTTCGTGCTTGCTTCATTCTTGCCAATTCTCATTTGCTTTATGTATATCGTTCATTTATTTTTTCAATCCTATAAGAAGAGTCTTTCCTTCTTTCTAAGGAGCCTATCTTTAAATGGAGATATTGAATTCCAGAGAGATTAAATAATTGCCTATAGTCATGTAATAATTGGTCTACTCAGGTTCCTCAGCTACATCTGTTTTCATATTATGTGAGAGAGTTATTTATGTTAGATGGCTTTTTCCTTTCCTACTGTAATCATTCTCCTTATTTGCTATATCATTTTTATTGACAACTAGGTAACAAACTAATGACCTGGGTGGTCAATACATACTATTATTACTTATTATTCATCATTGTGATGCTGTCATAAAAGCCAGTGAGGGACAGATAAAAACTGACCCTGCCTCTCTGTTGAGGTTTATGCTTGGATCACATGGGAAAAACTACACTGTGAGAGATTTAGGGCTCACAGTCTTTGAAAGGAAGTAGTAAAGAAATGGTTGGCTAGGTAGGTAATGTTCTTTTTTTTTTTTTTTGAAGATTTTATTTATTTATTTATTTACAAGTAAGCAGAGAGGCAGACAGAGAGAGAGGAGGACGGAGAAGAGAGCCCGATGTGGGGCTTGATCCCAGGACCCTGGGATCATGACCTGAGCTGAAGGCAGAGGCTTTAATCCACTGAGCCACCCAGGTACCCCATAGGTAGGTATTTCAAAGTCATATTCAAAATAACTTCCCATTGATATTTGTTGACATTCTCAGAATATTTTTGAAAATAATTAAGGATGTTTGAGAAATTTTGGAAGTCAAGATAAGGAGTGGATTAATTAGGATAGGATTTTGTAAATGTAATTGGCTGTATGATTTTATAGCATGTAATCAGGCATTTAACGTACCTTTCACAGAGTTGAGGGTCTAAAACATCTTCTGTGTGTGGATATATAATTCAGAAGTGGTAATACTAAGAATTTTCAACATTTTTCTACAGAGAGTGGGAAGCTACTAAGAATTTTTAACAGGGAAGAGACATCATAATTTTTTAAAGAGAATTTGTGGGTACAAAATGAAGTGAATAGGGTGTGGATAGCATGGATAAAGGGGGAGATCAATTATCGTGGTGCAGATGAGCAATAATTATGGCTTGGATATAGATGATGGGAAAAGTTCAAAGAAGATGGAAATAATTTGCAGAATCAGTAGTACTCAGTGACTGATTAGGGGTATAGGATATGGGAGAAGTTGGTGTCAAGAAGGTCTCCAACGTTTCAGACATATGCAACTGAGGTCTGCCATTTACTAAAATAGAGATTATAATGAGAAGAGCAAGTTTGGATGCTAGGAGTCAATATCATGAAGTTCAGTTTTAGGTGTATAAAATATCAGATGCCGGGGTGCCTGGGTGGCTCAGTCAGCTAAACGTCCAACTCTTTAAATCGGTTCAGGTCATGATCTCAGCATTGTGACATCAAGCCCTGTGTTGGGTGCACTCAGCACAGAGTCTGCTTGAGATTCTCTTTCTCCCTCTATCCCTCCCCTTACTTGTGCACAGGCTCTCTCTCAATAAATGAAGGAATGAATGAATGAATAAATAAATAAAATATATATATACATATATGTATATATAATGCCTATAAGACCTGCATTTTTGCAGGAATTTATAATAGTTCAGCTCGCACCGGACTCTTCTATCTTCTTCCATTCTTTGTTGAACATTTCCCTTCAGTGTGTCATGCTGGCTTAATCTACCTTAAGCCACACTGTATCACTCTGCTTTAACAGGTCAAAGCATGAACAAATTAGTGTACATTCCTATGAAAAGCAAAGTGCTGAGTCTGGTAATATTTAGATAATGATGAAGAAATGACCCAAGTTAACTTTCCGAAGGCCTGCAGATGAATCCTAACAGGTCAGCCTTGTAGCCAAGCCCAACAAGGGGAAGAATATGCAGAAAATAATGGCTGGGATGGGTTACTGGCTTCGGGACCACAGCAGCTGGGAGGACAGTAGTAAGAGATGTTCCTCTGCTTAACAGTAATTCTGGAGTACATTCCTGTGGTACAGAATTGCTATCACCGTGGCTAACAGCTTCCTTTCTCCCCTTCACATTGCTTCTTTGTCTCAAAGCCTTCTTTCTCATTCAGATGGCTTTCTTTCTCATTCAGAGGAAAGGCCAGTTTCTTATCATGGACTTAAAGGCTCCATGGAGTCTGGCGCCTCACTGTCAGTCACATGCCCCCCACCACTTCTTTCATTCAGTTCACTACAGGAACATAAACTTCCTCCCTGTTCCTCAAATCAGGAATCATCTGTTTCCTGCCCTTTGTATTTGCTCTTTTCTCTGCCTAGAACACTCTTCCCCTCCTGCACGGCCCCCTCCTAATGCCTCCACTCTATCTCTTTCATGGGATCTGGGTTTTCCTGATCATCCGTGTGCTCCTTCCGCTGCCCTTGTCTGCTTGTTTATCTTCTTATCACTTGTCATCACTTGAAGTATATTTACTTCTTGGATTTTTCTCTCCCTTCCTCCCACTCACCCCATCTAGAATGTAAACTCCTTTAGGGACAGAACTTGTTTGGTTCACAACTGTATTTCCAGTTCGGAGAACAGATCCTAGCACAAAGCATATAGACTGAGGAAGATTTTGAGTAAATATTGGTGAATGGATTGCTAGAAACTGTGAGGATGTGACCGTGGACCTGAAAACTGCGGCCTGCCCATTCTGATTAACAGAGTTCTGTTTGTGTATTGTGTCACTAATTGTCATACAGAAGTTTCTTTTTTTAAATTGTTACTTTTTTAAGATTTTATTTATTTATTTGACAGAGGGAACACAAGCAGGGGGAGTGGGAGAAGGAGAAGCAGACTTCCCATGGAGCAGGAAGCCTGATGCGGGGGGCTTATACCCAGGACCCTGGGATCATGACCTGTGCTGAAGGCAGACGCTTAACGACTGAGCCACCCAGGCACCCCATGGTTATTCATTTTTGTAAAATTTTCTTTATTTTTGGGCCCTAAGCTTCATTGATTTTTTTATGTCATTACAGAAGTTGGTGAAATGGTTCTGAATCAATAGGCATACTTTTCATTTAGTAGTAGCTCATTGATGCTCCCATTTTCATTCTTTGTGTCCTCGGTATTCATGCCCCATTACTATATACACTGTAGCCTATAAATAAAGATCCACCAACTTAAAGAAAACGGTTACTTAGAAAAGACTTGAGACAAAGCATAAGGGACTCTTAATCTCAGGAAACAAACTGAGGGTTGCTGGGGGGTTGGGGGAGGGGGAGGGTAGCTGGTTAACGACATTGGGGAGAGTGTGTACTATGGTGAGTGCTGTGAATTGTGTAAGACTAATGTGCACAGACCTGTACCCCTGAAGCAAATAATACATTATGTGTTGATAAAGTAGTAATAATAAGGCAAAAGTTCACTTTCAAAAAAAAGTCCTTGTCATCTGATTTGTGTAACTCTACAACGTAACCAGCAGATGGCGCAACTGTAACACCATCATGACCTATTTTCAGCCTGTCCTGAGAACCACAGCACTGTTAGAGAAATGCCAAAATTTTTCACAAGTGAAAATTTCTGGATTTTAGCCGTTCCAGTGCCAAGGTAAGGGACATCGTTCATGCTATTTCTTGTCCATAGTGATAACTACTGAGTATGTAGGTCTCACCTGTGACCCAGAGTAAGTCTCATTTTCTCACATGCTGTGGAATTGACTACTCAGGGCTCATCTTTCAGGAGCTTAAGGAAATGACAGTTGTAGTTTTGGCATTTGCCTGGTTCACTATTTGCAAAGGCTCTTCATCTTTAAATAATGTCTGCTTGGGTGGTCATTTGAGCTGCTTCTACTTTAAAAACGATTTATACCCTCTATTGAGATGATTTTAGGCAAAAACATATACTAAAAGTAGAAGATATTTGTAAAATTTGCATTGAAATAAAGAGACAGTGGAACATGAGAGAAGGCATGGTCTCTTAAGAGAGACAGAACGGAATTGTTATTCTGACTATTTGACTTCAGACAAAATACTTGGCTTCTCCAATTCTCAATTCCCTCATTTACGAAATGTCAATAGGAAACTCATTTTTCAGAGTAGTTGGAACTAATACTGTATTTTTAGCCTTTTTTTTCCCCACAGATGTATGTTATATAGAGCACTGTATATTAACCCAGGAGCCCCAAACTCATATTAAACCAATATATTTGAGAGATCTGTGTATTGGGAACTTTTTACAAGGGATCAGATAGACGTATTTTGGATGGGCTTAGAAGGCAGGAATTATTGTTAATTTATTTTATTTTTTTTTAAACTTCTTTTTTTAAAATTTTTTTAAAGATTTTTATTTATTTATTTGTTAGAGAGAGAGAGAGAGAGAGCACAGGCAGACAGAGGCAGAGGGAGAAGCAGGCTTCCTGCCGAGCAAGGAGCCCGATATGGGACTCGATCCCAGGATGCTGGGATCATGACCTGAGCCGAATGCAGCTGCTTAACCAACTGAGCCACCCAGGCGTCCCAGGAATTATTGTTAATTTAAACAGAGGAATCTGGTTGGGGTGGGGGAAGAGATGCCAATGAGTAAGACCAACCTGCTTGTCAGCAGCGGCTGCGTGCTATGATTTGGGTGAAATCTCAGTTATTATGGCCAGTCCAGCAAACCAACTGTCTCGATAGGCCACGGACTCAGAAATAATGATCGAAAGGACTTGGGAGTCACCAAAAGATATCTTAGAGTTTATATACATCATAATCTGCATGGCATTGCACACATGAATCGAAAGTACGAAATGATCTGGTTTATGGGCTCCAAAAATATGACAGGCTATCAAGAATGAAAGGACAGATTAAAGCTCCTAGAGACAGATATCTTGGTGCCACAAAAGGGAGGTGCTTTCAACCTGAGGCTGAGGGAGAAAACAAGAATAAAATCTAAGTTAGTGGCAAGGCACCTCAAATCTTACGCTTCTTAGCTGTTTAAGAACTACTCATGGGATTTGCCCTGGGAGCCTCATTGGATAAGAGCATCCCTCTGCCCCCCCTGCCCCCGTGACCACTGATGCTCGTTCAGGGGCATGACCCCTGGTTTGAGTAGTGTATGTACATTTTGGAAATATTCCCATTAAAACAACCTCTAGGATTTTAAGTGGTAAGCTTCATTTATTTGATAATTCAGCTTAATGAAACTTATCAATTCTCTCCTAGTTCTGAATTTTAAATGGTTTCTGATTTATAGAAATAATTCATGCAGAAAGGTGCTATAGATTCTTAATTAACAGATTTAAGCCTTCTGATCCATTCATGTTTATATTAATCTAATGTTTACTGAGTTCATTTCGTATATGAGACACTGTCAGAATGTATTCAGAAGTCTGATCACTCATTTTTTTTTTTTTTAAGATTTTATTTATTTATTAGTTAGAGAGAGAGAGAGTGAGCACAGGCAGACAGAGAGGCAGGCAGAGGCAGAGGGAGAAGCAGGCTCCCTGCCAAGCAAGGAGCCCGATGTGGGACTCGATCCCAGGACGCTGGGATCATGACCTGAGCCGAAGGCAGCCGCTTAACCAACTGAGCCACCCAGGCGTCCCTGATCACTCATTTTTAACAATCTCTTTTTCCTTGAGAAGAAAAATGTCATCAATGTAGACATAATTTAGTCAGGACTCTGCTGTATTTTTCTACACTTTGGGACAAATACTTAGAGCAAACCAAAAGAGCACAAATTAGCTAACAAATACCTTTATCCCTTACCTTCTCTTTCATTAGCTGATGCAACACATGAGAAAATGTAAATGTAACATGCTGTGAATCTGTGACTTACAAGAAATATCAAAAGAGGTAAAGGAACTATCTACCCAGTGAAAACAAATATGTAAATAAGTATTTTTTCTAAGTGGATATTATCAAAGGTAGGTGATAAATAACTTTTTTTTTTTAACATATAATGTATTATTTGCCCCAAGGGTACGGGTCTGTGAATCATCAGGCTTACACCATTCACAGCACTCACCATAGCACATACCCTCCCCAGTGTCCGTAACCCAGCCACCCTATACCTACCCACCTCCTATCCCCTGCAACCCTCAGTTTGTTTAGTGAGATTAAGAGTCTCTTATGGTTTGTCTCCCTCCCTATCCCATCTTGTTTCATTTTTTCCTTCCCTATCCCCCATGACCTCCCACCCTACCTTTCAAATTCCTCATATCAGGGAGATCATATGATAATTGTCTTTCTCTGATTGACTTATTTCACTTAGCATAATACCCTCTAGTTCCATCCATGGTCGTTGCAAATGGCAAGATTTAGTTTCTTTTGATGGCTGCATAGTATTCCATTGTATATATATACCACAGCTTCTTTATCCATTCATCTGTTGATGGACATCTAGGTTCTTTGCATAGTTTGGCTATTGTGGACATTTCTGCTATAAACATTTGGTTGCACATGCCCCTTCAGGTCACTACATTTGTATCGTTAGGGTAAATACCCAGTAGTGCTATTGCTGGGTCATGGGGCAGCTCTATTTTCAGCTTTTTGAGGAACCTCCATATTGTTTTCTGGAGGGGCTGCACCACTTTGCATTCCCACCAACAGTGTATGAGGGTTCCCGTTTTTCCACATCATTGCCAACATCTGTTGTTTCCTGACTTGTTAATTTTAGCCATTCTGACTGGCGTGAGGTGTTCTCTCATTGTGGTTTTGACTTGTATTTCCCTGATGCCGAGTGATGTGGAGCATTTATTCATGTGTCTGTTGGCCATCTGGATGTCTTCTTTGCATAAATGTCTATTCATATCCTCTGCCCATTTCTTGATTGGATTATTTGTTCTTTGGGTGTTGAGTTTGATAAGTTCTTTATAGATTTTGGGTACTAGCCCTTTATCTGATATGTCATCTGGGAATATCTTCTCCCATTCTGTCAGTTGTCTTTTGGTTTTTTTGACTGTTTCCTTTTGCTGTGCAGAAGCTTTTGATCTTGATGAAGTTCCAATAGTTCATGTTTGCCCTTGCTTCCCTTACCTTTGGTGATGTTTCTAGGAAGAAGTTGCTGCGGCTGAGGAGGAAGACATAGCTGCCTGTGTTCTCCTCAAGGATTTGGATGGATTCCTGTCTCACATAGAGATCTTTAATCTATTTTGAGTCTGTGTTTGTGTGTGGTGTAAGGAAATGGTCCAGTTTCATTCTTCTGCATGTGGCTGTCCAGTTTTCCCAACACCATTTGTTGAAGAGACTGTCTTTTATCCATTGGACATAATTTCCTGCCTTGTCGAAGTTGAGTTGACCATAGAGTTGAGGGTCCATTTCTGGGCTCTCCATTCTGTTCCATAGGTCTATGTGCCTGTTTTTGTGCCAGTACCATACAGTCTTAATGATGACAGCTTTGTAACAGAGCTGGAAATCTGGAATTATGATGCTATCAACTTTGGTTTTCTTTTTCAACATTCCTCTGGCTATTCAGGGTCTTTTCTGGTTCCATATAAATTTTAGGATTATCTGTTTCATTTCTTTGAAAAAAATTGATGGTGATAAATAACTTTTTTAATAAAAGTGTATGAAAATGTTAATCATTTTTAATGAACTCAAGCTTTCTGTTTCAAGTATCTGTGATACCTCACCAGAAATGAATGACAATATCCAAGGCTAAATTTGTTCCTTTGGAAACAAGAAGAATTCTGCTTAGATGACACATGAAAATATAACTCCAAATTCAGCCTGAGAGCTTTTTCCTCCTTCTTATTTTTGTACTTAATGGTGACTCTTAATTTGTGCAGAGTTTAAGAATAGACTCAATTATCATGTTGAGAAATACATTTGTCACTGTCTGTCTCCTCCTTTGTTGACTTTCACTTTCTTCAAAATGTTTTTATGGTTAGAGCAGAGCTGAGTTCTCTAAGTCTCAAAATATTTTTTTTTAAATGATGAGAAACTATAGGAGAAATCTGTCACTAAGTCAGGGAGCACTTTATGAACATAGAATCTAAAAGACTCCACATCAGTACGCTCAGTGGTATTTGTACATATCCAAAAAGCAACAATCTGATGTTGAAATGTATGAGAGAAGCTAATGGCCATTGCCAATATATATATTGAATACACACACACACACACACACACACACATATATATATATATATATATATATATATTCATTCCATTAAGGTCTCAACCATCTTAGGTACTGCAGCCTTCATTTTATAAATATTTAAACTATCATACAGGCAACTTAAGTTCACCTTTTCCAAAATCACCCAGGTGGTAAATGGCCCAGGTGGGGTTTAAATTCTTTTGAGTGATTTCAAGGCTCATGCACTTTCTACAAGCACTTTTTGTGTCTTGTAATCCCAAACTGCTTCTTAAATTGAACTCGAGTATAATAAAGTTCCATCGCATTTAACTATGACCTTTGATGCCCTGCATCAACCCTAGGGAGAAGCTAATTAGATAGTTTGCCTTTTGACATTTCTTTCCAACACATCTCCCCCATCTTGCTGCCCACCCAGGTATTCAGATAATAACTCCTGTTTCCAGCTAGTTGCCCATTATCCCAGCTCTATCCCTTCCTCTTTCATGTTTGTTTGTCTAACACATCCTGTAATTTTTAAAATTGCTTATAAGTGCTAATTTGTTAAAAATTGACTTTATTTTTTTAGAACAGTTTCTGGTTCACAGAAAAATTGAGTGAAGGGCCCAGAGGTTTCCTGCCCTCACTCATGGATAGCCTCCCTCATTACTGACATCCCACACCAGAGTATGCACTCTTGTTACAAATGATGGGCCTACATCGACACATAATTCTCACCCAAAGTCCACAGCTGAGGGTTCACTCTTGGTGTTACATATCCAGATGTATATCCGAATGTATGATGACATGGACTTCTGTCATAGTTACACACTTTTCACTGCCTTAAGAATGCTCTGTATCCCGCCCACCCATCCTTCCTCTCCCCAGCCTCTGGTAACTGCTGGTCTTGGTACTGTCTTCATAGTCTTGCCTTTTCCAGAATGTCATCTATCCCTTCCTCTTTTTATCCACTGTATACTGCACTTAACTCAAGCCTCCTCCTGGTGCCAAATGTCACCATTTGGTGACTCTGGTGTCAGAGATGGAGAAGTTCTTAGACAGAAGGACCTTCTTCTTTGCCTATGAGACAGCTAAACCGTGTTAAGTGCTATACCTGTCACTTTACGTATATTTATACATTAAAACTAATAATCTATGAGGAACCATTTAAGGGTCTTTTTATCAAGGAAACAAATACCTGGCAATTAAAAATATTAACCCCGAGATGATGTCAGTGGCCAAAATTATGAGTAACACCACAATGTTTGTCCCAAATTTTCTTGTATGATCTAGTTTTGTTTTTTAAAGAATGTTTAGATTGTATCTTAAGTCCACATGCAATATATTGGTATTGGCTAAATTTTTGTTATTATCTACACTTTAAACAAGGCTCCCCCAAAATGTGAGAACTCTTCTTCTTGAGAATAGAAGACCCAACTCTTTATGGCTACCTTACATACTAGAAATTTTAATCATTTATCATGTTTGCTATTTGTTTTCTCTGGTAGAATATAAATTCCATGAGGTCGGTACTTCTCACTTGTTCCATTTATCGCTATAAACTCCAGTCCTAGACCAGTGTCTGGTGCATACATTCTCCGTGACTTATTTGTTGAATGAGTGAATTTCTCTTGCTTTCTTCAGCTATTTCCTATTACAGCCCATTTGCTCGCTATTTTTCCATACTGGCTTTTACTTCCTGGCAGTATTTTAGTTTGCCAATCATCTTTTTCAGATGTGGATGCCTGGGTAAATAATGTCTAATCACATAGAACTAGCACAAATGTGTCACTAGTGTACCCATGAAGCCTCTGTAATTGAGAGTTTGTGTTCTGCTTGTATTTAAAATCCTTTTCAGGTCTTAGCTGCACTTTGACCACAGATGGAAGGGGAGCACACAGTGGATGGAATTACTCAAACAGACTTTGCAATCACCATGACAATAGCTTGAGTGATTGCTTTTGGCTTAAAAGTTTGAGGCATTGTAACTATTTATATCAATGATTTACTTTAACTTGAAGAATATTTGGGGCCTTCATCTATTGACAGAAAGAGGTGACAGTCAAAGCTACAAATCATCTGATCCCCAAAATACAGCACTTTATATTTGCCCTTCCAGCCATCTTAGTTTACTCCTTAATATTAGAGGATAGTTTGCCTAAGTGGTCATTTTGACCATGTGTTTAATAACTGCATGTGCCTCTTAGCAACACTTGAGCCATGAATCTGGAGAGAACAGATATATGGATAGCTGTTGGACATACGACCATTTATGTGAAAATACTGCCCCATCTCATCTCACTTCCAGCCCTCAAATGCTCCAGGACCATCATCTGTTGCAAAACCTCTGTGAAATACAGTTTCAGGGGCACCTGGGTGGCTCAATTGGTTAAGTGGCGGTCTTTGACTTAGGTGATGATCTCAGGGCCCTGGGATCAAGCCCCACATTGGGCTCCCTGCTCAGTAGGGAGCCTTCTTCTCCCTCTCCCTCTTTCTTTCTCTCAAATAAAGAAGTAAATAAATAATCTTCAAAAGAAAGACATAGTTTGTTTCTCAGGTAATTAAATAAGAACAGAACCTCATGTAATAAACTTTCACACAAAAGATAAAACTTACGAATTGGATTGAACTAAGGAGCATTTAGCTCTCCTCTGCACTGGCATTTCAGAAATTACATTGATGTCTTTATAACTTTTTAATCAAATCATCATTGGACTTTTATTTTTTGCCTATGGTGTTTGCGGTTTGGTACCTAAATTGCTTGTATCCAATTGTACCCAATAAAGTGAAAATCATTTAGGATCCAGAACTACTAATCCATCTCTAATTACAGCTATTTGCTGAAAACTTGAAAAATCCATATTTTTAGGCTAATTCTTTTACTTTTAAAAATCTTTGTTTTAAAATAAAAAACGTTGAATCATAAGCATATTACTTCAATGCTTTATTTTTGCCAATACAAAAATCGAAAATGAATATTTATTAAATTTTGGACAAGTGGACCCAATATAGTTTGGCCTCAGCAGAAAATAATATGATTTATAAGCTTTGAAATGAAATAATTTATTTCACTTGAAATGAAATAGTTTACTACCTCCATCCTTTCTAACCTTCACTCTAAAAGAAGTTTAAAAAATGAGAGAAATAAAAGTCCTGATGAGTGTTAAGCTAAAAACAAACAAACAAAAAATCCCTACATTGGATGTGTCAAAATTTCCCCTTTCTCCTCAGTTTTACAACACCTCCAAATGCTATCTCTTTAAGACCTGTGAAATTAAAATAAAAAATTAAAGCAACTTTTCTTTAATATCAGGAAAAGTAAACCATTTACACTTCTCTATAATTGAATTCTGGAGAGTTAATTAGATCATGATTTTTGACCTAATACAATTATGCTTCTCTTCTCTCCATCCAAATTCCACTTACATTTTAGATAAATCTGTTTAAGAGTTTATTTATTTTTTTAAAGATTTTTATTTATTTATTTGACAGAGATCACAAGCAGGCAGAGAGGCAGACAGAGAGAGAGAGGAGGAAGCAGGCTCCCTGCCGAGCAGAGAGCCCGATGTGGGGCTCGATCCCAGGACCCTGGGGTCTCGACCTGAGCCGAAGGCAGAGGCTTTAACCCACTGAGCCACCCAGGCGCCCCTAAGAGCTTATTTTTTTAAGAGCAGTGCAGATTTACCACAGAATTGAAAGGGACGTAAGGAGATTTCCCATATACCCTCACTCCCACACATGTAGCACATTTTCCCCCAGTATCAACATCCCCACCAGAATGATACTTTTTTTTTCTTAGCCAAGGATGAACCTATATTAACCCATCATAACCACTCAAAGTCCATAACTTATCTTAGGGTTCACTCTTGGTTCACTCTAAACTCTATGGGACAAAAAGATAGTAACATATATCCATTGTATAATACCACATAGATTAGTTCCACTGTCTTAAAAATCCTCTGAGTTCTGCCTAGTCTTATCTCCCCCACAACCCCAGCTCCAGCCCCTCATAACCACTGATCTTTTATTTTCTCCATAGTTTTGACTTTTTCAAAATGTCATAGAGTTGAAATCATATAGTGTTTAGCCTTTTCGGATTGGCCTCCTTCAGTAATCATGCATTGAAGGTGCCCCCCATGTCTTTTCATCCTGTGGTAACTGCTTATTTTTTAAGGTCTCAAATTTTTGTTTATCATACTTTAAAAAAGCCATTGCTAAATTACTCCTCCAGAGGGCAGTACGATCACATCGGTGGACTTGGCCAAGGAAGACTGCAGAAAAGAAGAAAGATGAAATCAAATGCTATCAAATAACAAGAGGTTGCTATTTTTTCTAATTTTCTTTCTGTCATTCTCAAGGAGAGTGACACCCACAGAAGATCTCGGAGGGGATCATCCAAAAGTAAGAGGCATTTTGTGAACATAGCAGTGAAGAAAAGCTAAAAAATGGGAAACAAAGTTTAAAGGGAAGTGCATTGTTTCAAATACCTACATTTTCTCCCTCATGCCTTCATTCCCCATGAAAACACCACTCTTTCTTGGATGTTCCCATGTTAGAAGCATTTCCTCAGGAAGTTTTCTAGCTAACTCTAACTCTTGAGTTCTGAATCAATACATAGTCCTAGGGCATCCCGTATTGCTTATACCCTATTATTTCCTCACATTGAATTATTGCTCTTGTTTACTTATCTGTCTCAAACACTACACCTAAGCTCCACAAGAGTCTCTGTCAGCTCTCTATGTGCATGGTCTCTTAAAGTATCTGGCACGTAGTATCTTCTCAACAAGTATTTTATGAATAACAGTTAACTAAAGGGCAGTTCCTGAAGGAGAGAAAGGAAAATTCCTTCCTTTGTTTCTGCGCTTTCTCTACAGAAAGCTTCTCCCTGACTTGGGTCAGAAGACCACACCTAACCACTTCTGGTTTGGCGCTGCCTGCGTAGAATCTATAAATGCTCAAATAGAGTCTTAAAAATGTTAATACTACACACCTTAATAGCATGGCCAAAATCTCAAACAATGACAACACCAAATTCTGGGGAGGAATGTGGAGCAAACAGAAACTCTCCTTCATTGCTGGTGGGAATGCAAAATGCTACTGGCACTTTGGAAGATCCTCTGACAATTTCTTATAAAACTAAACATACTCTTACTGTATAAACCAGCAGTTGTATTCCCTCATATTTGCCCATGTGAAGTGAATGCTTATGTCCCCACAAAAAATATGCACATGGATTTTATAACAGATTTCTTCTGGCAATTTTATAATTGCCCCAACTTGGAAACAACGGCAATGTTCTTTAGTAGATTCATGGGCAGACAAACTGTGGTATATCCAGAAATGGAATATTATTCATTGCTAAAAAGAAATGAATGATCAAGCCATGGGAAGACCTGGAGGAAATGTAATTGTGTATCACTAAGTGTGGCCACATAACTGTATGATTCCAAGTATATGCATTCTGGAAAAGGTGAACAATGGAGACAGTAAAAAGATTAAAAAAAAAAATCCCCTAACCTGGTTGCCAGGGGTTAGGGGGAGGGAAGAATGAATAGGCAGAGCACAGAGGATTTTTTGGGCAGTGGAACTATTCTGTGTGATACTGTAATGGTAGATACATACATTTTAAACATTTAAACCCATAGAATGTACAACACCAAGAGTGAAGGCTAATGCAAACTATGAACTTTGTGTGACAATGTATTCGCTGATTATAAGCAATGTACCCTTGTGAGGCATGATGTCAGTAAGTCAGGGGGACTTCATATGTATGTGTGGAGATGGGTATTTGGAAACTCTTTACTTCTTGTTCCATATTGTTGTAAATCTAAGGCTGCTTTAAAAAATAATTTATTAATTAAAAAACTCTAAGATGTGCAAAAAATTTTAGCATGCCTTGGTTTATCTTTTAAGTACACACATATACATCCTTTGGCAATTATAAGGTATGTGGGGCACACTTCTGTCTCCGAGCTAAACTTTCCTAGATACAATGTGTTAAAATATTTTTAAATGCATTACAGAGTTGAAGAAAAGAGTGATCCCATTAAGTTCAGAAAGATAACACTCAAGTCCAGAGAGAAAAGGATGGCTGAATGTTATTGCTCCCCTGGTAGCACCTGTAGGTTCCTGGTTGTCCAGAGCTGGGATTTAATCAAACCTTGCCCTAAAGGAAGAAAACACAAAATACTATACTTGTTATAACTTGGGAGTTCAGATCAAAGGCTCTTAAACACACACACACACACATACACACACACACACACACACACACAGGAAGTCCCCCGTGGAAACCAGGGGGAAAACACAAGATAGTGAAACTACTTGCTTGTTTTACTTTGACTCCAGGTAAAGAAGAAATAACAAATACATACATCTGTACTCAAAGTTATCATGAGTTAGTAGTTTAAAATTGATCCCAGATGCCTAGTAAAAGACAATGTAAATACCTTATGGGAGAAGGTGTCTTAAACCCAAGTATAAAAAGTTGAAAATTGGGGCACCTGGGTGACTCAGTGGGTTAAGCCTCTGCCTTCAGCTCAGGTCATGATCTCAGGGTCCTGGGATGGAGCCGCGCATCCGGCTCTCTGCTTAGTGGGGAGCCTGCTTCCCTCCCTCTCTCTGCCTACCTCTCTGCCTACTTGTGATCTCTCTCTCTGTGTCAAATAAATAAATACAATCTTTTTTTAAAAGTTGAAAAGTAAGATAGTATTCTAAGGAGCTTGATTTCATGATTTTAAAAAATGGAATTAATTTCAGGAAAAGTGCAGGTATATAAATTAAAATGACAATATAGAACATAAAATAGTGGTGTTTTTTTAATCTTAACAAAAACAGAAATTGAAAGTATAATACATAAAAAAAGACTGTCAAAATAACCAGTAAGCTTTAATAATAAAATAATCTGAAAAGGAAAAAAATTTAATGATTGCTCTTGGAGACTCAATGGATGAGTTGCCTAGAAAATTAATCTGAGATGAAGAAAAAATTAGTGTGCTCAAGATAAACTTCAAGAGGGGTGCCTGGGTGGCTCAGTTTGGTAAGCAGCTGCCTTTGGCTCAGGCCATGATCTTGGGGTCCTGGGATCCTTAGCATTGGGTTCCACCCTCAGTGGAGAATGTGCTTCTTTCTATCCCTTTGCTTCTCCACCTCTGCTCATGTTCTCTCTTGCTGTCTTGTTCTCTCTCAAAAACATAAATTAAATACTTTTTAAAAAATAAAAAAACCTAAAGAAAGTACTTGGAATAAGTTACACAAATGGAAAATATGAAAAGATAAAATGAAAAGAAATAATAAGGTCCGATATACTTTTTTTTAAAGATTTTATTTATTATTTGACAGACAGAGATCACACAAGTAGGCAGAGAGGCAGGCAGAGAGGGGAGGGGAGAAGCAGGCTCCCTGCCGAGCAGAGAGCCTGATGCGGGACTCGATCCCAGGACCCTGGGATCATGACCCGAGCCGAAGGCAGCAGCTTAACCCACTGAGCCACCCAGGCGTCCCAGTCCGATGTACTTTTAATTATAGTTTCAGAAGGAGAGAAAAAGATATGTCATAGAAGTAATATTTGAGAACTTAGAATTTTCTAGAATTTTCTAGAATCCATGAAAAATCTCATTCTTCAGATGTAGAACAGGCTAATCGTCCAATCCAATCCAACTGCTAGTCATTAAAAAAAAGGAAATCCACATGTCACATTGTAACCTTTAAAATCAATGACAAAAACAAGATCGTAAAAGTACCTGAAGTGGGTGGAAAGGGTGGCTATGGCAAGAGGATAGTAAAGGTACAAAAGAATGATAAAAATTCATGGCTGATTTCTCAACAGCAACAACAGAAGCCCGGAGATGGTGTGCTAATATCTTCAAAATATTGAGGAAGAAATAACCATTAATCTAAATTTTACTAAACAATATAACTATCATTCAAGAATAAGAATGAAATGGAGTTATTTCCAGTCCATGAACAAAACCTGTTGTGGGAGGGGCTTCTAGTTCCAGTTTAGCCTAAATTGGTCCACTAATTCCTCTGCTTGTTCCTTTGCCCCTATTCACTCCCAAAGGAACCAGAGAGAAAACACGAAGAAACCTGGAGTGACAGCTGGGGACAGAGTCCTTCGAGCTAGTTTATGTGTAGAGAAGATTTGAGCCAGGGTAGGAGGCAGCTGTCAAGGTGGTATAAAAAATTTTTTTATA
The DNA here is from genome assembly GCA_003697995.1 of Taxidea taxus jeffersonii. Taxonomy (NCBI): domain Eukaryota; kingdom Metazoa; phylum Chordata; class Mammalia; order Carnivora; family Mustelidae; genus Taxidea; species Taxidea taxus. The sequence continues at coordinate 40,040 of RCUC01145072.1, forward strand.
ACACACACACACACACACACACACACGTATGTACGTATATGTTTATGTATTTTATTTTTTGTAATAGGAGAGAAAGTGGATTGTTGGAAAGGTGTTCTTGCTTCTCCTAGATCTAGCCTTGGGGACTAGTGCCTGACCCACACCTGCTCAGACCCCTGATCCAGGTCCCCTCAAGGGTAAACTCAAGGAAGGTCAAAAGTCATTTGCATGTGACATACTCGAAAATGGTTAGGGGGGAATGATTGCAATTTTGAGTTCAAAAAGCTCCCTGTCTATATTTGTTTCTATTGCTGCCTGACAATAGTAGGATTAATCCATACATATTTGTTACCATTTTCCAGTTTTCTGGAGGTCAGGAATCCAAGTGTGGGATGGCTGTGTTATCTGCAAGCCCATGGCCATGGTGATGAGGTCCTGTCTGAATGCTCAACTACATAGGATTTTTTAAAATCTTTTCATCATGATCTATTTCAGAAGTTCAAGATGGATGAATATTTAGGATTTTTTTTCCTATCTTTTACTACTACCGACAATAAGACAATGAATATAGATGTACTTAGGTCATTTTAAATATGTGTGAGCATATTTGTAAGATCAATTTCTCTATATGGAATCATGAGATCAAAAGGAATACATATTTGTGCTTCTATTTAAGATTTTATGTATTTATTTGAGAGAGGGAGAGGGAGCACAAGTGGGGTGGAGAGATAGAGGGAGAGAGAGAGAAACAGATTCCCTGCCAAAAAAGGAGCCTAATTCGGGACGCAATCCCAGGACCCTGGGACATGACCCAAGCCAAAGGCAGATGCCCAACCGGACTGAGCCACCCAGGCACCCCTATATTTGTGTTTTGATAGATAATTACCAAATTTTCTTTCATATACTACACTTTGTACCCCCACCAGTAATGTATTTAAGAATCTATAGCCCAGACTTTTCAAAGAAGTGTGTCAGCAAACTTTTGAATTTTTGCCAGGTAGCAGGTGAAAATAGTACAATTCTTTGTTTTTTGTTTTTTGTTTTTGTTTTGTTTTGTTTTTAGTATTTCTTCTTCAAGCATTAAGTGAGATTGAGCACTTTTTGTAATTTATGTCTTTGTACTTTCTTATGAAATCTGTTTATCTCCTATTTTTCTACTGGTCTATTAGTCTTCTATGACTTAATTTCTGAGTTCTTTTTATGTTGGGGAAACTAACTACTGTCTAGATATGGACTATAAATTTTTAACTTATTTATGATTTGTTTTTTGACTTTTATGTTTTGTTCTGCAGAAATTTTTTGCTCTTGTGTATCAAATCTGTAAATCTTCCCTTTTAGGGCATCTGGACTTTGAGTCTCATTTTGAAATTTATATACCACCCCAAAGATATATATTACTTGATTCAGGATACAAATATGGCTTCATTTTTTATATTTAAATGATTAATCCATTTGGAATTTGTTCTCATATATAATGTGAAGTATGGGTTCAATTTTTATTTATTTATTTATATATGTATATTTATTTATTTTTAAAGATTTTATTTATTTATTTGACAGAGAGAGAGTGAGAGTACAAGCAGGGGCAGGGGCAGAGGGAGCGAGGCCTGATGTGGGACTCAATCCCAGGACCTCTGAGCCTAAGGCAGTCACTTAACCAACTGAGCCATCCAGGAGCCCTCAATTTTTATTTTTAGAAGACTATCCAGTTGTGCCAACATGATTTATCAGGTGAAGCATCATTTCTTCCTTGATCTGAGATGTCATTTTTATCATATACTCACCTCCTGAATATATTTTGATTTATATTATGAATTTTTGTTCTGTTTTTTTGTGTCATATTATATTAAACATGGAGAGTTTATTATGTTTTAATATATGATATGGCTAGTTTCTCTCATTGCCCCTCTTTTTTCAGACTTTTCTTATCTATTCATGTTTGCTTATCTTTCAGTATAAATTTAGAATTAATTTGTCTGGTTAAAAAACTTTGTAAATTTATTTTGGGATCTCATTACATTGATTGCAGGTTATCTAAATGTTCTTTTGTAATATTCAGAAATGGTTTAAAGTTATTCATATAGGTCTTCATTATTTTTTTATTTTGTTTCTAGACATTTTAATCTTTTGCTATTGCATATGATTCTTTTTTCAATTAGATCTACTGGTTTATACTAATGATTTTAATATCACTATTAAAATCATACTAATCATATATTAAAATCATATTCTTTTCTGTTAGTATTTCTATTTTAGTCCTTTATTTTTTTTCTATGCACATACACATATCTTTCTACTTACTTAGAATTTTAAGTATTTACAATTTTAAGTCTGGCTTTTAAAAAAGATTTTATTTACTTGAGAGAGAGAGAGAGAGTGAGAGAGTGTGAGAGCCCATGAGCACGGGGAGGGAGGAGGATGGAGAGAGGGAGTCTAGGGGGAGAGGGAGAAGACTCCTCACTAATCAAGGAGCCTGACATGGAGCTCAATCCCAGAACCCCTGGATCATGACTTGAGCTGAGGGCAGATGCTGAGCCACCCAGGTGCCTTAAAGACTTAAAAGTCTGTCTTTTTTATACTTAAATTCACGTCTTGATTATTGCCTCTAGTTTAAACACTCTTTGAAAAATGGTTTTTGAATGCTTACATAATATTCTGTCATGAATATTTTTAAACATTAGTTTAGTCAGGCATGTTTCCAACTTTTTTTTCAAAATAATGCTATAATCCACTTCTTTGTATCAAATTTCTTGTATGCATTTCTGATTCTTCTTTAAGATAAATTATAGAAGAAATTATAAATGGGTTAAAAATACCATATTCTAAAAGTCTTTGATACATGATCCCAAATGTATTTGTGAAAAGAGGGTCTAGTTTGTACTTTTATTACCTGGAAATAAAAGTTTTCAGAAACATCAAAATGTGTGACAGTAATGAAATTTGAAACTAATATTGAAAGTAGAAAATAATATTGAGCACTTTCTATCTGCCAGACAGTGTGCTAAATGCTTTACATAGAATAACCCATTTAATCCCCGCCATAATCCTATGAAACAAGCAATTTTATTATCCCCATTTTCCACTGAGGCACTGAGATTCAGTCACTTTGCCCAGGCTACACATCTAGGTAAGGGCAGAGCTGGGGATTCTAGCCTCAGAGCCAACCTCTAGCTGCTCTTCGATGCTGTTTTTGTGTAAGGCTTGCCAATCTTTTTATGTCATGGTACCCATCAAAAATTGAGTATTTCTGTAGTGCCCTGGGATAAATGTGAGAGGCTGCCTGAGCTGGAGGCTGTTTGTCCAGCACAGTAACTGGAAGGCATCTGCCTGACCTTTCTGAGAGCTGATTGATATGTCTAAAATCTATTATCAGCACACTGCTTAGGAAGCTCTGCTTTATGGTAGCATAAAAATCCTTTAAAACTCCAAATTAACAGTACCAATGACAAATAGAAGTTTCCCAATTCCTTCGGGTCAGCTACAGGTTATAGTTGAAACTATTTTTCTCTTAATTGAAGTCTGGTTGACATATGAAATTATATGAATTCCAGGTGTACAATATAGTGATTCGACATTTGTCTCTATATGACCAAGTGATCCATGATAAGTCTAGTTACCATCTGTCACCATACAAAAGTATGACAATATGATTGACTATATTCCCTATACTGTGTTTTACATCCCTGTGATTTATTTATTTTATAATGGGGATTTTGTACCTCTAGATCTCCTTTACCTATTTTGCTCATCTCCCGACCCACTTCCCCTCTGGGAACCACAAGTTTGCTCTCTGTATTTATGAGTCTGTTTCTGTTTTGCTTATTTGTTTTGTTTTTTAGATTTTACACATAAGGGAAATCCCATAGTATTTGTCGTTCTCTGTCTCATTTCACTTAACCTAATACACTCTAGGTCAGTCCATGTTATTAAAAAAAATGGCAAGATTTCATTCTTTTTGTGGCTGAGGAATATCCCGTTATGTATATAAATAAACATATATATACATATGCCACATCTTCCTTATCCATTCATCTAAGGGTGGACACTTAGCTTGCTTCCACATCTAAACTGTTATAAATCATGCTGCAATGAATGTAGGCTGCATATATCTTTTCAAATTAGTGTGTTTATTTTCTTCAGATAAATATCCAAAAGTGACATTGATGGATCATATGGTTGTTATATTTTTAAGTTTTGAGGAGCCTCCATACAGTTTTTCATAGTGGCTGCAACTCCCACCAGTAGTGCATAAGAGTTCCCCCTTCACATCCTCAACAACTCTGTCTCTTGTCTTTTTGGTACTACCCATTCTGACAGGTGTGAGGTGATACCTCACTATCATTTTCATATGCATTTCCCTGATGATGAGAGATGTTGAGCATCTTTTCATGTGTCTGCTGGCCATCTGTTATGTCTTCCTTGGAAAAATATCTATTCAGGTTCTCTGTGCATATTTTTAATCAGATTGTTTGTTTGGTGTTGAGTTGTAGGAGTTCTTTATATATGTTGGATATTAATCTCTTTTCAGAGCTATCATTTGGAAAAATCTTCTACTAATCTGTAGGTTGCCATTTTGTTTTACCAATGGTTTCCTTCACTGTGCAAAAACTTTTTAGTTTGATGTAGTCCCATTTGTTCATTTTTGTTTTCATTCCCCTTGCTGAGGAGACAAAACCAAAAAAATTTTCTAAGATGATGTATATGAGTTTACTGCCTATATTTTCTTCTGGAGTTTTATAGTTTTAGGTCTTACATTTAGGTCTTTGGGTTTATTTTTGTAGATGGTATAAGAAAGTGGCTCAGGTTCATTCTTTTGTATGTGGCTGTTCAGTTTTCTCAATACCATTTATCGAAGAGACTGTCTTTTTACCACTGTATATTCTTGCCTCTTTTGCTATAGGGTAATTGAACAAATAAGCATGTATCTATTTCTGGGCTTTCTATCCTGTTCCACTGATCTATATGTTTGTTTTTGTGATGGTACCATGCTTTTTTGATTACTATAGTTTTGTATTATAGTTTGAAATTAGGGAACAAGATACCTTCAGCTTTGTTTTCTTTCTCAAGATTTCTTTGGCCTTTTAGGTTTTTTTGTGGTTCCATACAAGTGTTAGAATTATTTGCTCTAGTTCTGTGAAAAATGTTATTGGCATTTTTTTAAGATTTTAATTTATTTATTTAAGAGAGAGTGAGCGAGTACACACATGAGCAGGTGAGAGGGACAAGAAACTCCCCAGTGATCAGGAAGCCTGATGCAGTGCTGGATCCCAGGATCCTGAGATCATGACTTGAGCCAAGGTCAGATGCTTAAACAACTTGAGCCACCCAGGCACCCCTATTGGTATTTTGACAGAGATTGCATTGAATTTATAGATTGCTTGGGTAGTATGGACAGTTTAACAATATTGATCCCATGAGCATGGAATATCTTTCCATTTGTGTCATCTTCGTTTCTTTCATTAATGCCTTATAGTTTTCATGGTACAGGTGTTTCATCTCCTCGGTTAAATTTATTCCTATGTATTTTGTTCTTTTGGACACAGTTGTAAATGGGATTGTTTTCTTAATTTCTCTTTCTGATATTCCCATGCTGTTTTTGTATGTTCTTTATACCATCCCTTATTCGTGTAGCAGTCTTTAAACTGTTTTTCTGTTTCTTTTAAGTATTACAACCTATATACACTGAGTTGTAATTTCTCATTTATGATTTCCTTACAAGTAGAGGTTTTCTTTTTTCTGATTTTATTATTTTGTAACTCCAGAACAATGTTAAATAATAATTTTGATACAGTCTTGCTTAGATAATGGTTTTAATGGAAATATCTCTGGTATTTGTCTTGAAGAATGTTGGCCTTTGCATTGAAAGAGAGAGAGAAATCATGTTAAGGAAGAGTCTGTATATTCTTAGTGCATTAACCATTTTTATCAAGAATTATTATTGAACTTTGTCAAATGACTACAACATCTGTTGAGATGGTCAAGAGATTTTATTTTTTTCATTTGCAATATGATTACTAGATTACTTAATATTGAACCATCCTTGCACTTTAGAATTAATCTTACTGTTTCAAGATGTATCATTATTATTTTTTTTAATATGCTGCTATATTCTGTTTCCTAGTATTACACTTAGGATTTTTTTTCATTGATAAACATAAGTGACTTTGGTCCTCTTTATGTCTAACATTATTGCATTTGGGGATTAATTAATGTTATATTTACTTTACAAAAATATTTTGGAAAGTTTTTTTCTTTTAGTGTTCTTTGAAGCAATCTAAATAACACTGCAAGTAATTGGCTCTTTGAAGGTTTGATAAAATTTCTATTAGAAACTCTCTGAAACTTGTGATTTTGGTGGGGTACTCCCTAAAAAATTGATCTTCTGTGGGAATCTACTTAAACTTCATGATTCCTCAAGAATCTTTTTGTAAATTCAAACTTCCCTGGAATATTCTACATTTATTTTTGTTTTCAAATTTATTCTGCATAGAATTATGTAAAGTAGTTTTTATGGTTCATTAGAATTTAAAGTACCATTATTAATTCTATTTTTAAATTTATTTCTTTGAGGATGTCTGTTTGGCTCAGCTGGTTGAGTGACTGACATCAGCTCAGGTCACAATCCCAGGGTCCTGGGATTGAGCCCCTTGTCAGGCTCCTTGCTCAGCAGGGGAGTCTGCTTCTCCCCTCCCCCTGCTCATACTCTCTCTTGCTCACTCTCTCTCTCTTTCAAATAAATAAGAAAAATCTTAAAAAAAAATTATTTATTTGAGAGAGAGAGAAAGCAAACATGGGAGGGGGGTGGGCAGTGGGAGAAGGAGAGAGAATCCCAAGCAGACTCTGCACTGAGCATGGAGATGGATACAGGGGTTGATCTCATGACCCTGAGATCATGACCTGATCTAAAACCAGGAGTTAGCTGCTCAACTGACTACACCATTCAGGGACCCCTATTAACTCAATTTTTGAGCTCAGAAAACTGAAGTTGATACTTCATTCTTATTTACACAGTTAAAAGGATACAAAGCCTCCCTTCAAAGCTAGCCCTTCTGACTAATTTTTGCCTCCATTCTCCTAAACTTGATTGTACATCCACCTGATCTTCCAAGAGCCTGTCTTGCTAGGACACAGAAATGTAATATTGTCAGAGGGTGATAGAATATCCCTAAAATAATGCTATTTTGCTATGACAACATTATGAGTTCTGTCAAATTTCCCCACCGAAGATACACTCTGACCATCCTTTACTGAAATTAAGCAGCCTGACATAGCTATGGGGACACTAATCAAGATGACATCTTGTCGTATACTGGGCTAAAGGGATTGATTTCTTCTTTAAAATTGAAAAAAAAAAATCAAATTAGACTATGTTGCAACCTTTCCAGAAGAGTATTTGCAGATAGATAGTATAATTCAGTACAACTCACTAAAAGTTTACTTAAGAAAATATATCCCACAGAATACTTGTTAACTTATTCCTCAACCAAAAATAAAGGCTTATTGCAATCAATGTTTCATTTAAAAAATCAGTATAAGCAATATGTAGTTTAGAGAGGATACTCTTGGAAACAAGTTTTGTGGGATGGATTTTGATATATCAATTCATTTGAGTTTTTAGGCTGACACAAAAATTGATTACAGCAGGGGAAACACTATAAAATGTCTCTTGTAAGTGTAATGAAATGACCAGTTATACTCTACAATTAGTGCCAGGCAATTTCCAATCTAAATTCAGGAGCACTGAGCACAGGAGTGTACACTGCTCTATCGTGTGAGCAGTCTTGTGAGCCTGAACTTGAAGCAACCTTGAGTATCATTTGTTATTGAGTATCATTTGAGTATTATCATTGAGTATTGTCATAGAGTATCATTTGTTATGGGCTTAATTCAGGAGGCTGAAAACTCCAGAGAGTCTAGATTCTCTCTCCCTTACTTAGCTGTCCAGCTTCCCTGTAGCCCTTGTGTGTTCCCTAACCTTCAGTCCCTGCAGATGACTTTTCAGTTCCATGAACCTATTAAATTTTACCTGCCACAGGATCTTTTTCTTTACCGTCTTTTTTCCCCCCCTCTGGTGTAATCTTTTCAAAGATCTCCATGTGACTGGCTCTTTGATTATCCAGCTCTCAGCTCAAATGTCACCTTCTCAGAAATGTCTTCCCTAACCACACAGATTATTGTCCCAAAGGATAGTTAAGTGACAATGATCTGTAGTGGGCCTTGTACTTCTGGGAATATTTAAGTTCAAGGTACATGGAGTTTTAACTAGAAGGTAGAGGATATGAAAATCCCTGATTTTGTAATATGTTTGGAATGAGAAAGATTTCCTGTTGAAAAGAATCTATTTTAGACTTTAAAAGAAGTACTGAGTTCTTTTATGAAAATCAATATAATAAAAACAGGATATTTTAAATCATGAGTTTAAATGGCTTGTATAAAACAGAATAAAAATATGTTAAAAACTGCTTTTTATATTTTATCATATTATTATAAATATGTTTAAATTGATACTACATTGTATTATTCATGTATTTTAAAGACTTGCCTTGAAAATGTACTTAGCACATCCACAGAGACTTTGATGGGGATTTCAAAAGGTATCTTATTCATCCAAATATGATCCAGCCAGGCAAAAGATTACATCACATTTATATACAGTATTAGCTATGCTACCAAAATAGAAACCACATTATAAAGACTACACTTTCTTGTTTTGTCATTTAATAATTCTAGCATCACAAAAATTATTATGAAGTACCCCAAAAGTATTATAGGATCATCATTTATAATATTAGCACCCTCTTGTAGTAGAAACATGAAATGCAGAAAAGAATTAGGAACTAAAACAGCCTCGCATACGGAAATAAACACTAAATAACATTGGAGAGGAGGCCATCATGTGAAGGTTCTAATTGTGTAAAGAATCAATTCCTGGAGCTGAAGAGGGGGTAACATGGATTACACTTTTCAGAGAACATTTCAGGGGATTTTTAGGACCTAGATAGGGATGTTGAAGGAAGATGAGTTATGGATAAGATGTGAAAGGAGTAAGTTTCCTTCCTAGACTTTCTAGAGCTTGCACTTTACATGTTTGCATGTATTAACAAAGTTGCATATTAATACATTCCCAAACTGAGTTTAAATGTGTTTTTTAATATTATATATTGCTTAAATATTATATATTGATTATATATTGTATGTATGCAGACACACAAGAGCTCATCTCTATGTTTGACTTTTTTTCTATATATTGGAAGTAGTTTGTTAACATTGGGAGGCAGCACAAGATTCAGCTCAACCAAATTATCATCTAATGTCTTGTACCATCAGTGGGCTCTAATATGAGTTCTCCTTTCCCATGGAGCAAAGTACTTGTAGTGGCTAATTTCCTGTTAACCCATGGCTACTCCTGTTAACTCATGTCTCTATTTGGGACTATACTCAGTTCCTTGTGTTTGGCAGAAGTCTGATAGCCAGACAAGTGGGATTTATTATACAGCAAAAACAAAGTTTTAATTGATGCTAGAAATCAAATGCTAGATATTATCATCTCATGAATATTCAGCTTAAATATCACAGTTCAAGGATCACAATTTATGAATAACTTTATGAGATCAGGGTTAAAGTAATTACTAAAGAATCAATTCCAATAAGACATGTAAATTTAGGTTCCCAGCAGATGAAGACCAAATCTTCTGATACTGTTAATATTTTGAATCTGACATATTTGGCATTTTTTCTATTAATAATTCAATCAGGAAACACTTTTACCCTTTATGTTATAGAATAATATAATAATTTTTTGTTCTATACTTTAGGTTGCTTACCTGTATTTAAGTGGATTTTTTTGTTCCAATGGTCCAAAACCTATTATATCCCGTTTCCCTTATCTCATTTCTCAAAGGGTATATTAATGTGCATGCTATAATTTTTAAATTAAGTTAAGCTGCATTAAAAACAATAAAGTGCAAGTGTATTAAAAAACAAACAGTGTTTTAAACAGGTTACAGTTAAAGAAAAGGCATTTTCTTGATTGTATGAAAACAAGATTCAGATCTAAACTTTTATTAATATGTCCATTCCCTTATTATTACAACAGGTGATTTAAAATTCATTTAATCCCACCAAGGAAATTCCCAAATGAACAGTTACTTGGGGGGGATACTTTTCTCTGAAAATGGAAACATCTTGATAATGTCTGATAATTTGCAAATACAGCAAATTCCTAATCACATAAAAAATGTTTTTTCTCTTGTCCGTGGCATTAACTATAATATAGCACTTATATATATATGTATATATTAGCATTAATATATATTAGCAACTGAATTCAATTGTATTGAATCTTATAAAGCTCCTCTTGTTGAAAACCTAACATAGAATGTTGTAGCCAGTACCTCTTTTTATTCACACTCTTCAGTAAAATGTATAATCTTGATATCTATTTATTCCATTAATTGTTTAAATTAATATCATCTACCTTAAGACCAAAGTATAATGCAAAGAAATTAAGGTCAGTTTAGATCATTTAATTAGTTCAATTCAACTTACGTTTATTAAGCATATACTATATACCCTGTACTGGGCTAGTGTAAAAACACAGGGACATATTGTTACACTCAGTCTCTTCATGGTTTTGTGGAAGAGACCAAATCTTAGAGAAATAACTGCAATTCTCTTGATTGAGTGACAGGATGGAAGTGTGCACAGGGACAGAGGCTGCCTGTAGGGAACCCACTTTATCCAGACTGGAGTAGGGTTGCAGGAGGTGAAGATGCTGTGAACTGAGTTTTAAAGGATGACAAAGATAGGAACCATTAGTTCTGCAACCATTTGTTTATATGCTGTGGGAGAAGAAGGGGACCAGTAGTCCAGAATGAGGGAGACACATGTAAGAAGACTGGGGGTAAGACACAGCATGACATGTGCTGAGAATTACAGCAGTTCCATGTTACTGGAGCATCATTTCCACAGTCCTTAGATTTTTGTTTCTAAGTTTGGAAGGCTCTAGAGTGATTAAAGATCAGAATTAGACAAATCTAGATACAAATCATATTAGTTGTTTGATGTAATACTTATCTCACTTAGGGCAAGTTATATATTGCTAAGCCTCCCTTCCCTCATCATAAGGTTAATAATGCCTGGATCCTGGGGTGATTGAAAAGAATAAAATGCATAATCTGTTTCAGTATTGTCTTAGAAAAGTGCCTAGAACACAATAGGCTTTCGAATAATAGTATCCTTGAGTTTATTCATGTTAGTATTCCCTATGGTTGTTGCCTATTATAGGTAGTTTATGGATTTGTTAGAGGATCTTAATAACAGGTCAAGATCACAGATTCTCATTGCTGAAAACCAGGAAATTTTTCTTTCATGACTATTACTGATATCCCTATGCCCACTGAGTAAACATTAGATTTTAATCCTGAAAGAGGCTGTATAAGTCTCTAACTCTTGTTAGAAAGTAATAGCAAGGGGCACCTGGGTGGCTCAGTGGGTTAAAGCCTCTGCCTTCGGCTTGGGTCATGACCCCAGGGTCCTGGGATTGAGCCCTGCATCGGGCTCTCTGCTCGGAGGGGAGCCTGCTTCCTCCTCTCTCTCTGCCTGCCTCTCTGCCACTTGGATCTCTTTCTGTCAAATAAATAAATGAATAAATAAATAAATAAATAAATAATCTTAAAAAAAAAAAAAAAGAAAGTAATAGCAATGTTAACTTACCTTTGTATTTTACTATTTCCGAACATTTGCACTTGACATCTGTGCAACAACAATCTGTGAAAAATATGCAAAAAAACTACCACCAAAATGAGTCCCATTGGATAGATCAGCAAAATGAATCAAGCAAGATCAGTAAATTGATTAAAATCTACATATTTTAGCTCTTATTCTCACTCACTCAACACATTAGTCACATTGCTTTCTTATATGAGAAACTTCTTATTTGAATTTCTCGTTTGACAGCGTTTCTGCTGCCAGCATAAGATGGTGTACAGTTATGTGAAGTCATCTTATTCTGTGTAACAGATCACTAGTATATAGTGATCTCAATGATCTCCAGTATGATTACATCAAAAGTATGTCCTCTACAAATGTGCACACTGATGCTAACTGACAGAAAAAACAGCAACTTAAAGATTAGGAGACAACAAAATCCAGTTTGTATTTGCTTTGAACCAGCAGGATATCTCATATTTCCAGTATAAAAATATTTATGGATCTTCTTTTATGTGCAGGGCACTGTACTAAGTAGCAATAGGACATATACAAATGATTGCCAGTCATAAGTAGTAGAGAGCTGTTAGGGATTTATATATAAAATGAATCCCTATTGCATGCAATAAAAATCTTTACAGTTGTGTAGCTTTATAGCTTTATAAAATGCTATAAAGCAAGTGCAATAGCATGGAGGGAGAGATTAGAGATTCAGATGAAGAAGCGATCTAATTCAGTCTGGGGTAATCAAGAAAAGCTCCTTAATAGCGTTGAAGCTTAAGATGATTCTAGAAAGAGAAATGGCATTTCTAGCCATGGAACTGACAGAAAAGAATAGCCACCAAGACATAGAGGTGGGAAAGAGATGCATCAGAGGAGAAGCTACCCAGGTTGGCTAGAGTATAAGGTAGAAGAACCATGGAAAAAGAAGTCAGACATGAACACTAAGGATGTTATGGAAGATCTAAAGGTGAAGAAATTGTACCCAATTTCTTAAGTAAGGGGAGTCAGCACACGTTTCTGAGAAGGAGTGAGATGATGTGGGGGATACGACTGAATCTGATCTATTTGAAGATTGCTCAACAAGGTCAGAAGCTAGATCCAAAGGAGAAGAAGAAGACCTTCTAGGGCCTCTGGCAGTAATGAGGGCATGATCCTGGGGAGTGCAAATGGAATGAAGAGGTTAGGATCAAAGCTGGGATTTCAGAGAAGGAGTAACCATATAGCTTCATAAATGACTGAATGAGGTGGTGAGGATGGAAACACATGGAACACAAGGCTTTAAACTTGATGACTTCAGTATCTTCTCATGGAAAAAAGGCAAATGGAAAGTGAGGAGGCACTGCTCATCCCTCATTGTACTGATCAGATGTTTCCATTTCAAAAACCTGACCAGCTAGGTTAGGATTGCCTTCCTCCTTCACCACATTGTGCAACTTTCCCAAAGCTTTGAGCAGGGCTCAAATGTGAGGACTTTCCTAAATTGAGGAGAAGACTTCTTTACTCAATGTTATGAGTAGCTCTGATCCCAAAACATGCCCTCAAAACAGGTAAGTCAATAGGAAAAGAGTTTGGGCGAGGATGTGATGAATTTTATTTGGACATGTCATGCTTCTTTGTTCTTTGTATAATAATATTTAAGGAACTAATATCATCTCTGAAAAGTAATGCATGAAATTTTTTTTAATTTTTAATTTTTTATTAATATAGAATGTATTATTAGTCCCAGGAGTACAGGTCTGTGAATCACCAGGTTTACACACTTCACAGCACTCACCATATCACATACCCTCCCCAATGTGCATAACCCAGTCACCCTATCCCTACCCCCTTCCTCCCAGCAACCCTCAATTTGTTTTGTGAGATTAGAGTCTTTTATGGTTTGTCTCCCTCCCGACCCCATCTTGATTCATTTTTTCCTTCCCTACCCCCCAAATCCCCACATTGCCTCTCAAATTCTTCATATCAGGGAGATCATATGATAATTGCCTTTTTCTGACTGACTGACCGCTCAACATAATACCCTCTAGTTCCATCCACATCATTGCAAATGGCAAGATTTCATTTCTTTTGATGGCTGCATAGTATTCCACTGTATGTATTACCACTTTTTCTTTATCAATTCATCTGTTGATGGACATCTAGGTTCTTTCCATAATTTGGCTATTGTGGACATTGCTGCTATAAACATTCAGCTGCACATGCGCCTTCAGATCACTACATTCCTACCTTTAGGGTAAATACCCAGTAGCGTGATTGCTGGGATGTAGGGTAGCTCTATTTTCAACTTTTTGAGGAACCTCCATGCTGTTTTCCAGAGTGGTTGCACCAGCTTGCATTCCCACCAACAGTGTAGGAGGGTTCCCCTTTCTCCACATCCTCGCCAGCATCTGTCATTTCCTGACTTGTTAATTTTAGCCATTCTGACTGATGTGAAGTGGTATCTCATTATGGTTTTGATTTGTATTTCCCTGATGCCAAGTGATGTGGAACACTTTTTCATGTGTCTGTTGGCCATCTGGATGTCTTCTTTGCAGAGATGTCTGTTTATGTCCTCTGCCCATTTCTTGATTGGATTACTTGTTCTTTGGGTGTTGAGTTTGATAAGTTGTTTAGAGATTTTGGATATTAGCCCTTTATCTGATATGTCATCTGGGAATATCTTCTTCCATTCTGTCAGTTGTCTTTTGGTTTTGTTGACTGTTTCCTTTTACTTTCCAGAAGCTTTTGATCTTGATGAAGTCCCAATAGTTCATGTCTGTCTTTGCTTTCCTTGCCCTTGGTGATGTTCCTAGAAAGAAGTTGCTGCAGCTGAGGTCGAAGAGGTTGCTGCCTGTGTTCTCCTCAAGGATTTGGATGGATTCCTTTCTCATATAGAGGTCCTTCATCCATTTTGAGTCTATTTTTGTGTGTGGTGTAAGGAAATGGTCCAGTTTCATTCTTCTGCATGTGGCTGTCCAATTTTCCCAACACCATTTGTTGAAGAGACTATCTTTTTCCCATTGGACATTCTTTCCTGCTTTGTCGAAGATGAGTTGACCATAGGGTTGAGGGTCTATTCCTGGGATCTCTATTCAGTTCCATTGATCTATGTGTCTGTTTTTGTGCCAGTAACCATACTGTCTTGATGATGACAGCTTTGTAATAGAGCTTGAAGTCTGGAATTGTGATGCCACCAACTTTGGCTTTCTTTTTCAATATTCCTCTGGCTATTCGAGGTCTTTTCTGGTTCCATATAAATTTTAGGATTATTTGTTCTTTGAAATAAATGAAAATTCTTTGAAATTTCTTTGAAAAAAATGGATGGGATTTTGATAGGGATTGCATTAAATGTGTAGATTGCCTTAGGAGGTAACATAGACATTTTCACAATATTTGTTCTTCCAATCCATGAGCATGGAACATTTTTCCATTTCTTTGTGTCTTCCTCAATTTATTTCATGAGTACTTCATAGTTTTCTGAGTATAGATTCTTTGCCTCTTTGGTTAGGTTTATTCCTAGGTATCTAATGGTTTTGGGTGCAATTGTAAATGGGATTGACTCCTTAATTTCTCTTTCTTCTGTCTTAGTGTTGATGTAAAGTAATACAACTGATTTTTGTGCATTGATTTTTGTATACTGATACTTTACTGAATTCCTCTACAAGTTATAGCAGATTTGGAGTGGAGTCTTTTCCACATATAGTATCATATCATCTACAAAGAGTGATAGTTTGACTTCTTTGCCGATTTGGATGCCTTTAATTTCTTTTTGTTGTCTTATTGCTGAGGCTAGGATTTCTAGTACTATGTTGAATAGCAATGGACATCCCTGCCATTTTCCTGACCTTAGGGGAAAAGGTCGTAGTTTTTCTCCATTGAGAATGATATTTGCGGTGGGTTTTTCATAGATGGTTTTGATGATATTGAGGTATGTGCCTTCTATCCCTACACTTTGAAGAGTTTTGATCAGGAAAGGATGTTGTATTTTGTCAAATGCTTTTCAGCACCTATTGAGAGTACTATATGGTTCTTGTTCTTTCTTTTATTAATGTATTGTATCATATTGATTGATTTGAAGATGTTGAACCAACCTTGCAGCCCTGGAATAAATCCCACTTGTTTGTGGTGAATAATCCTTTTAATGTACTATTGGATCCTATTGGCTAGTATTTTGGTGAGAATTTTAGCATCTGTGTTCATCAAGGATATTAGTCTGTAATTTTCTTTTTTGATGGGATCCTTGTCTGGTTTTGGGATCAAGGTAATGCTGGCCTCCTAAAATGAGTTTGGAACTTTCCTTCATTTCTATTTTTTGGAACAGTTTCTGGAGAATATGAATTAATTCTTCTTTGAATGTTTGGTAGAACTCCCCTGGGAAGCCATATGGTCCTAGGCTCTTGTTTGTTGGAAAATTTTTGATGACTGCTTCAATCTCCTTGTTGGTTATGGGTCTGTTCGGGTTTCTATTTCTTCCTGGTTCAGTTGTGGTAGTTTATATGTCTGTAGGAATGCATCCATTTCTTCCAGATTGTCAAATTTGCTGGTGCATAGTTGCTCATAATATGTTCTTATAACTGTTTGTATTTCTTTGGTGTTGGTTGTGATCTCTCCTCTTTCATTCATGGTTTTATTTATTTGGGTCCCTTCTCTTTTCTTTTTGATAAGTCTGGCCAGGGGGTTATCAATCTTATTAATTCATTCAAAGAACAAGCTCCTAGTTTTGTTGATCTGTTCTCTTGTTTTTTTAGTTTCTATTTCATTGATTTCTGCTCTTATCTTTATTATTTCTCTTCTCTTG
>ML105329.1:0-107947 GCA_003697995.1 Taxidea taxus jeffersonii
GGGCATGGAAGATATGAGAGAAACCCTGTCTGGAGAAATAAAAGCCCTTTCTGGAGAAATGAAAGAACTAAAATCTAACCAAGCTGAAATCAAAAAAGCTATTAATGAGGTGCAATAAAAAATGGAGGCTCTTACTGCTAGGATAAATGAGGCAGAAGAAAGAATTAGTGATATAGAAGACCAAATGGCAGAGAATAAAGAAGCTGAGCTAAAGAGAGACAAACAACTACTGGACCACAAGGGGAGAATTCGAGAGATAAGTGATACCATAAGACGAAACAACATTAGAATAATTGGGATTCCAGAAGAAGAAGAAAGAGAGAGAGGAGCAGAAGGTATATTGGAGAGAATTATTGTAGAGAATTTCCCTAATATAGCAAAGGGAAAAATCCAGGAGGTGCAGAGAACTCCCCTCAAAATCAATAGGAATAGGTCCACACCCCATCATCTAATAGTAAGATTCACAAGTCTTAGCGACAAAGAGAAAATCCTGAAAGCAGCACGGGACAAGAAGTCCGTAACATACAATGGTAAAAACATTAGATTGGCAGCAGACTTATCCACAGAGACCTGGCAGGCCAGAAAGAACTGGCACAATATACTCAGAGCACTAAAATGAGAAAAACATGCAGCCAAGAATACTTTATCCAGCTAGGTTATCATTGAAAATAGAAGGAGAGATAAAAAGCTTCCAGGACAAACAAAAACTGAAAGAATTTGTAAACACCAAACCAGCTCTACAGGAAATATTGAAAGGGGTCCTCTAAGCAAAGAGAGACCCTAAAAGTATTATCAGAAAGGAACAGAGACAATATACAGTAACAATCACCTTACAGGCAATACAATGGCACTAAATTTATATCTCTCAATAGTTATCCTGAACGTAAATGGGCTAAATGCCCCAATCAAAAGACACAGGGTTTCAGAATGGATAAAAAAACAAAACCATCAATATGTTGCCTACAAGAAACTCATTTTAGACCTGAAGATACCTCCAGATTGAAAGTGAGGGGGTGGAAAACAATTTACCATGCTAATGGACATCAGAAGAAAGCTGGGGTGGCAATCCTTCTATCAGATCAATTAGATTTTAAGACAAAGACTATAATAAGAGATGAGGAAGGACACTATATCATACTCAAAGGGTCTGTCCAACAAGAAGATCTAACAATTTTAAATATCTATGCCCCTAACATGGGAGCAGCCAACTATATAAACCAATTAATAACAAAATCAAAGAAACACATTGACAATAATACAACAATAGTAGGGGACTTTAACACACCCCTCACTGAAATGGACAGATCATCCAAGCAAAAGATCAACAAGGAAATAAAGGTCTTAAATGACACACTGGAGCAGATGGACATCACAGATATATTCAGAACATTCCATCCCAAAGCAACAGAATACACATTCTTCTCTAGTGCCCATGGAACATTCTCCAGAATAGATCACATCCCGGGTCATAAATCAGGTCTCAACTGGTATCAAAAGATTGGGATCATTCCCTGCATATTTTCAGACCACAATGCTCTGAAGCTAGAACTCAATCGCAAGAGGAAATTTGTAAAGAGTGCAAATACATGGAGACTCAACAGCATCCTTCTAAAGAATGAATGGGTCAATCAGGAAATTAAAGAAGAATTGAAAAAAATCATGGAAACAAATGATAATGAAAATACAACGGTCCAAAATCTGTGGGACACAGCAAAGGCAGTCCTGAGAGGAAAATATATAGCGATACAAGCTTTTCTCAAGAAACAGGAAAGGCCTCAAATACACAACTTAACCCTACACCTAAAGGAGCTCGAGAAAGAACAACAAAGAAAGCCTAAACCCAGCAGGAGAAGAGAAATAATAAAGATCAAAGCAGAAATCAATGAAATAGAAACCAAAAAAAAAAAAAACAGAACAAATCAATGAAACTAGGAGCTGGTTCTTTGAAAGAATTAGTAAGATTGATAAACCCCTGGCCAGACTTATCCAAAAGAAAAGAGAAAGGACCCAAATAAATAAAATCATGAATGAAAGAGGAGAGATCACAACCAACACCAAAGAAATACAAACAATCATAAGAACATATTATGAGCAACTCTATGCCCACAAATTTGACAATCTGGAAGAAATGGATGCTTTCCTAGGACATATAAACTGCCAAAACTGAACCAGGAAGAAATAGAAAACCTGAATAGGCCCATAACCAGTAAGGAGATTGAAAGAGTCATCCAAAATCTCCAAACAAACAAAAGCCCAGGGCCAGATGGCTTCCCAGGGGAATTCTACCAAACATTTAAAGAAGAAGTAATTCCTATTCTCCTGAAACTGTTCCAAAAAATAGAAATGGAAGGAAAACTTCCAAACTCATTTTATGAGGCCAGCATCACCTTGATCCCCAAACCAGACAAGGATCCCATCAAAAAAGACAATTACAGACCAATATCCTTGATGAACACAGATGCAAAAATTCTCACCAAAATACTAGCCAATAGGATCCAACAGTACATTAAAAGGATTATTCACCACGACCAAGTGGGATTTATTCTAGGGCAGCAGGGTTGGTTCAACATCCGCAAATCAATCAATGTGATACAATACATTAACAAAAGAAAGAACAAGAACCATATGATACTCTCAATAGATGCTGAAAAAGCATTTGACAAAGTGCAACATCCCTTTCTAATCAAAACTCTTCAAAGTGTGGGGATGGAAGGCACATACCTCAATATTATCAAAGCCATCTATGAAAAACCCACCGCAAGTATCATTCTCAATGGAGAAAAACTGAGAGCTTTTCCGTTAAGGTCAGGAACACGGCAGGGATGTCCGTTATCACCACTGCTATTCAACATAGTACTAGAAGTCCTAGCCTCAGCAATCAGACAACAAAAAGAAATTAAAGGCATCCAAATCGGCAAAGAAGAAGTCAAACTATCGCTCTTTGCAGATGATATGATACTATTTGTGGAAAACCCAAAAGGCTCCACTCCAAAACTGCTAGAGCTTGTACAGGAATTCAGTAAAGTGTCAGGATATAAAATCAATGCACAGAAATCAGTTGCATTTCTTTCCACCCACAACAAGACAGAAGAAAGAGAAATTAAGGAGTCAATCCCATTTACAATTACACCCAAAACCATAAGATACCTAGGAATCAACCTAACCAAAGAGGCAAAGAATCTATACTCAGAGAACTATAAAGTACTCATGAAAGAAATTGAGGAAGACACAAAGAAATGGAAAAATATTCCATGCTCATGGATTGGAAGAATAAATATTGTGAAAATGTCTATGCTACCTAAAGCTATCTATACATTTTATGCAATGCCTATCAAAATCCCATCCAATTTTTTCAAAGAAATGGAACAAATAATCCTAAAATTTATATGGAACCAGAAAAGACCTCGAATAGCCAAAGGAATATTGAAAAAGAAAACTAAAATTGGTGGCATCACAATTCCAGACTTCAAGCTCTATTACAAAGCTGTCATCATCAAGACAGTATGGTACTGCCATAAAAACAGACACATAGATCAATGGAACAGAATAGAGAACCCAGAAATAGACCCTCAACTCTATGGTCAACTGATCTTCAACAAAGCAGGAAAGAATGTCCAATGGAAAAAAGTCTCTTCAACAAATGGTGTTGGGAAAATTGGACAGCCGCATGCAGAAAAATGAAGTTGGACCATTTCCTTACACCACACATGAAAATAGACTCAAAATGGATGAAGGACCTCAATGTGAGAAAGGAATCCATCAAAATCCTTGAGAACACAGGCAGCAACCTCTTTGACCTCAGCCGCAGCAACTTCTTCCTAGGAACAACACCAAAGGCAAGGGAAGCAAGGGAAAAAATGAACTATTGGGACTTCATCAAGATCAAAAGCTTTTGCACAGCAAAGGAAACCATCAACAAAACCAAAAGACAACTGACAGAATGGGAGGAGATATTTGCAAACGACATATCAGATAAAGGGCTAGTATCCAAAATCTATAAAGAGCTTAGCAAACTCAACACCCAAAGAACAAATAATCCAATCAAGAAATGGGCAGAGGACATGAACAGACATTTCTGCAAAGAAGACATCCAGATGGCCAACAGACACATGAAAAAGTGCTCCACATCACTGGGCATCAGGGAAATACAAATCAAAACCACAATGAGATACCACCTCACACCAGTCAGAATGGCTAAAATGAACAAGTCAGGAAATGACAGATGCTGGCAAGGATGTGGAGAAAGGGGAACCCTCCTACACTGTTGGTGGGAATGCAAGCTGGTGCAACCACTCTGGAAAACAGCATGGAGGTTCCTCAAAACATTGAAAATAGAGCTACCTTATGACCCAGGAATTGCACTACTGGTATTTACCCTAAGGATACAAACGTAGTGATCCGAAGGGGCACGTGTACCCAAATGTTTATAGCAGCAATGTCCACAATAGCCACGTTATGGAAAGAACCTAGATGTCCATCAACAGATGAATGGATAAAGAAGAAGTGGTATATATATATACAATGGAATACTATGCAGCCATCAAAAGAAATGAAATCTTACCATTTGCCATGACATGGATGGAACTAGAGTGTATTATGCTTAGTGAAATAAGTCAACTGGAGAAAGACAACTATCATATGATCTCCCTGATATGAGGAAGTGGATATGCAATGGGGGTGGGGGTTAAGGGAGTAGGAAAAGAAAAAATGAAACAAGATGGGATCGGGAGGGAGACAAACCAAAAGAGACTCTAATGTCATAAAACAAACTGAGGGGGGTGGGGGGACGGGGTTGGGAGAGGGTGGTGGGGTTACATTATATGTTTAAATAAAAATAAAATTAAAAAAAATTGTCAGGAAAGAGGGGAAGTTTGCAGCTAAAGTAGTTTTATTCATTACTTCATCTGTAATTTCTGGAATCAAAGGATATCATTTAATGCGGGCAGATCAATTAATAGATGTTTAAACATATTTAACAGTATAAAAGTAAATATGAAGAAAGATAGCACTATTGACCAAAGTCTGTTGTCGGAGAAAGATATAAAATGTTATTTGGTCTTTTCACTTTGCAGATGTTTATAGTGGTGCTGCCAAATAATAATGGGTAAACTTGTTTCCATTTTAGAAATCAAGGCAGTGATACCTAACTATAATAGCAATCATCGCATCCTTCACTGTAGCTCAGTTTCAAGAACAAACAAAAAATTTCAGCTTTACTTAAGCATGTCCTTTTGAAGTGGTTAATAAATAAATAAGTAAATATATTTAATTTTATTATACCTTTACCCTTGAAGTTTTTTTTTTTTTTAATTCTGTATAACAAAATAGAAGGTACAAAGAACACTTCTGCTATTTACCAAAGAGTGGTGATTGTCTCAGTGAAAGCACTTGTGCAATTGTTTGAGCTGTGAGTAGAACCAGCTGCTTTTTACTTGAAAGAATAATTAACAATCTATGATAATCTGATTTTGGCATTTAGCAGACATGTTTTTGAAAATGTACAAAGTAATCTTATTATTTCAAGGAAAACCACTGAAAAGTGAAAAATTAAGGTCATGGAAAAATTCTGTCTGCTACATTGAGCTTGACAGCTCTCTAATAGTTAAAAGATTTTTCTGATGAGAACTGTGATGATGCTAATAAATATGTCCTTTATATTATTTGATACAATATGTGAACATTTGAAAGACGTAAAAGTCAATGAATCAGAATTTTCCAAATGACCAATGCATGATTTTACAAAAGTACATTTAGGTGAAAGATACATTTAAAGAGCCAAATTTTAATGCAACAGAAGGCCAAGACTGCATTGATAATGGTTTAAAATTCTATATTATGGCTAATATCTTAAAAACTATTATGTGTTTGTTGGACTTTGATAACATGTCTAAGAAAGATATCGACAATTTTCTGAAAAATTAAAATACTTAGTGCTTTCTAACTATATATATATCTGTGTGAAACAAGATTTTCTACATGTTCTTCAACCAAAACAAAATGCCATAACAGATTGAATGCAGGAGCATATGAAACTCCAGCTGTGTTCTATTAAGCCATATATTGAAATGATTTGCAAAACAATACCAAATGATTCATAAGCAATATTTGTTTTGAAGATAATGATACTTATAAATATATGCTAGTTATGTTAACATATAATGGGCTTATTACTGTTATTCTGAAATAAAATATTTTTTAAATATCTCAGCTCTAACTTCTAGTATAGGAAATATTGATAACTATAGCTCACATAAACATACCCTTTGGGGTTCTCAATGATGTTTAAGACTGTAAACAGTTCCTAAGACAAAGTTTGAGAATCACAGCATCAAAGTGTTTTATATAGTTTGACAATTAAATGTCTATCTTGGAAATAATCCTTTAAAATACAAGGTTAAGTAGACTCACTTTAACCTGATAAAATATTTCTTAAACATATTTATAATTTTGCAGTATATATTTGCTGGATATAGAAATATGAGGAAAATATTTTGCCACCTCCTCCAGCTTTCATGATTCCTGACTAGAAATTTACCCTCATTGAAATTATTTTTCCCCAATAGATGAAGTGTTATTTTGCTTTTTCAATATTTTTTTCTTTAGTTTTTTAAGTTTGATTGTGTCTTGGTGTGCATTTTTTTGAGTTCATCCTATTTGGATTTCACATAGCCTCCTGATTCTATAGTCTTAGGTCTTTTGCCAAATTTAGGACATTTTAAGCTATTATTTCTAAAGTATTTTTCAGACTTGCCTTTACCCCACCCCCCATTCCAGGACTCTGATAACATGAATGCTAGATCTCTTTTTACTATAGTTTCATAGGTTCCCCAGAGACTCTATTAATTTTTCCCCCAGTCTATTTTCTCTCTATTGTTCAGAGTTAGTAATTTCTGTTGTTTTACATTCAACTTCACATATTCTTTCTTCCCCGCTCCTTTCTGCTATTAAACCCATCCAATGAGTTCTTAACTTTAATTATATTTTTTCAGTTCTAGAATCTCCATTTAGCTCTCCTTTATGCCTTCTAACTCCTTTTGTAATGTTCTATTTCTTTGCTGAGATTTTCTATTTTTTTAAGATTCATTTATTTATTTATTTATTTTAGAAAGAGTAACAGAGAAGGTGTATGAGTGGGGGGATGAGCAGAGTGAGAGAGAGAATCTCAAGCAGACTTCCTGCTGAATATGAAGCCCGATTCAGGGCTCAATCTCACAACCCTGCGATCACAACATGAGCTTCATGAATCCAGGAGCCAGACACATAACCAACTGAACCACACTATGACTTTCTATTTTTAAATTTGTTTTAAGCATGTTCATAGTTACTTGTTGAAACATTTTTATGATGGCTGCTTTAAAATGTTTGTCAGATAATTCTAACATCTCTATCATCTCACTGTTGGTGTTTTTCCATTTACATTGAGGTTTGCCTAGTTTTTAGTATGACAAGTGACTTTCTTTTGAAACTTGCACATTTGGGAGTATTATGTTATGAGACTCTAGATCTTATTTAAACCTTCTGTTTTAGGGGCACCTGGGTGGCTCAGTGGGTTAAGCCTCAGCTCAGGTCATGATCTCAGGGTCCTGGGATTGAGCCCCGCATCAGGCTCTCTGCTCAGCAGGGAGCCTGCTTCCTCCTCTCTCTCTGCCTGCTTCTCTGCCTACTTGTGATCTCTCTGTCAAATAAATAAATAAAATCTTTAAAAAAAAAACCTTCTGTTTTAGTTAGCTTCCTTTGACAGAACTCTGGTAGAGGAAGAGGAGGAGCCCCCTCTGCAGGTACAGGTAAAGACCAGGTTCCATTTCAGTCTGTTAATACCTGAGGGGCTGGGAGAGGGGTTGGGGGGTGGGTAGTCCTTGTTACTGGAGGTGTTAGTGAAAGTTCTAGCTCCACAATAAGCTTCTGCTGATACCACCCTAGAATAGAGGGGTAGAAGTGCCTCATTATTACTTTGGTGGTCTCCACCAATACTACACATGAGTAGTAGACTCTTCAGTGCTGGGTGGGGGTGAGACTCCTGACTCTCTATTGGACCTTCTTTGATATCATGGGTTGTGGGGAAAGGGTAGGTTGGGGAGCCTCAGACTTTGGTGATAAAGGTAGAGGTAGGGCCACATTTTTCCTGTGGCATTTGGCTAGAGTATTATCTAAACATTTTCTGTCTTTTTAGGCTTCCCTTTTCCTGGTAATATGGTTAGAAAGAGTGGGATTTTGTAGGGGTTGTTATTATTATTATTATTATTGTCTGTTAAAATTGATAGTTCTAAGTTTCCTGATTTTTCAGTTCCAAGTCCTGGTTAAATAAACTCAAAACAAAACCCAAGGAATTCACCAACAGAGTTTCTCCTTGGGTCCTAAGGTCCTTAGTGGTCTTCTCTCCATTTTTCTGAGTCTTCTCAGATTTGTTTTACATACAATGCCCAGGGTTTCTAGTTGTCCTTGGCAGGGGGGTGGAGAGGGGTAGAGAAAAGTACATCTATCTCTTCTTCTCAAGAATGGAAGTCTCCAAAAGATGAACTTTGTAGTAAGACCAAGGAATATGTATGCTTGGGTAGCCAAATAGAAGAATAAAGTTGGATAAATATCCCTTACTATATACCAGACGAAAATTCTAAGTGGACTATTTTAAGGTGAACTACAAAAATATAAAAGAAAGAACTGAAGAATTATTTTCATAAACAGACTTATGGGGAAAATCATACTTGCAATATAATATTTAGGAAGTGGGTGCATTTGACTATGTAAAAATTAAATTTATTACATGAAAAAATAAAACATTTATCATAAGCATAGTCAAGAAATCAAATGGCAATCTAAATAGTATACATTCTCAGTTTATGTCACAGGGAGTTAATCTCTTTGGCATATCAAGAGCTACAAACTGGTAAGAAAATCAGCAATAACCCAATAGAAAAAAATAGGAAAGAATATGAAAAGAAACACTCACAGGAAAACAAATGCAAATGGTTTTTAAATATTTTCAAATTTAGGGGCACCTGGGTGGCTCAGTGGGTTAAAGCCTCTGCCTTCTGCTCGGGTCACAATCCCAGGGTCCTGGGATCAAGCCCCACATTGGGCTCTCTGCTCAGCAGGGACCCTGTACCCCCCGCCATGCCTGCCTCTCTGCCTACTTGCGATCTCTGTCAAATAAATAAAATCTTTTAAAAAATATTTTCAAATTTAAAATAAATTTAAAAATTTTAAATAATATTTAAAATAAAACCTTTATTCACCTTAGAGAAATACAAATGTTAACAGCATTGGGGAAACACTGTACCCTCCATTCCTTTCAGACTAGCAAAAATCCAAAAGTTCAGGGCACATTTGATCAGTAAGAATTTTAGAAAATATAGACTTCCATCTGTTGTTGATGGGAATATAAACTGGTAGAGCCCTTTGAGAAGCATTTTAATAATATTAAAATTACTTCCAGGAATTTATCCTAAGGTATAATTGCATGTGTGGAAAATAATGCATTTATGTGGTTATTCATTGCAACTTCTTTAATAGCAAAAGGTTGAAAATAATCCGTTATTAAATGAAAAAAAATGTGTGTAATATGCTACCACATATATTTTAAAAGAAGGGACAAAATCTACAATTTTATTGACTTATACTTACTTACAAACTCTTTCAAACAACAAACAGAAAATTAATAATAGTGATTAGCTGAGGCTTGGGAGAGGTAGGATATTTACCGAGCAAATAGAGGACTCATGGGGAAGGTATATTTTCATTAAATAACTTTTTATATTTTTGATTTCTGAATCACGTGAAACAAGGGAGAAAGAGAGAGGAAGGGAGAAGGAACAGAGACTGGAAAGAAGATTTAAGAGATTTATGGGGTGAAAAACCAAGAGGATTAAAAAAAAGCTAGCATGAAGAGATGGCTGTAGACTCCAGTTAATGATTATTTAGTCATCATAAAGGAGAACAAAATGATGACATTAAAAAGAAGAGTACAGTACAAAAGTTTGCTAAAAGGAAATATATGTTTCTTAATACATTGTATGTTGACTAATACAAATTATGTTAGTTGTACATTCAGTTTTATTCTTCTACTAAGTGATAAGCACAAGGTGACTTTGTTTTCACAGGCAATGAAACCTTTTAAAAGCACTTGTGTAAAAAGTTATTGACTCTTAAAAGTCAGAAGTGGATTGAAAATTCTGGTCCTGAGATTTAACCCATCATGGAACTTATCTATTTCATAAAAAGATACTCAAGATATCAGAGTTAGACTGTCACTGTGTGGACTAAATTATAGGATGTATCTGAACAGAAGGAGAGAAACCCATCTGGGATGCCCCAACACTAACTTTGCTCTTCATAGGATAAAAACATGGTCTTGAAGCTAGGGTTGACTTGAGAACCAGGAGGCTCTCATTGCCTGTAAATATTTCCTTTAATAGAAATATCAAGTCCACATGCTATCTAGAAGAACACTGTCAGCCTCAAGTGAAGACCTGTGGCACAGCCATAAACTACTCTTTCCAGATTAATGAGGCCATGCCTTACTCATAGACTCTTTCTAGCCACTGCATTCCCACAATAGAGATTCTGACCAGCCTCAGGAAGCTCTGTCAAGGCATGCAACCTTAGTGCCTGCTCTTTGAGGCCATTGGTTTTAGCTGAAGAGCTGTATCCTTTGTTAAACAAGGCGGGAGGACTGTAGCAGATCTGTAAATGAGTGAGTGAGGGGATTGGTGGGGAGATGGGACAAAGAAGAGATGAGGGTGAGAGAGAAGGCAGGAGAGAGGGAGGGCAATGTCCATACTATACTGGTTGTTACCATCTGCTCTGCCACTTTGGATATACTCCACTAATCTGCCCAGTATACTACAGAGCAAATGTTGTTTTCTTCTCTTCAAATGCTGACCTGCCTCTGGGCAGGACTTTTTCAAGCTACCTTCTTTTTGACTTCATCATTGCAAAGTAGTTTAATTTTTTCTAATTCCCTGACAATTTTTTCCCAACAATTTCCACTAAAGGTAAAATACAACCATTATAAAAGTTTTATTTTGGGACGCCTGGGTGGCTCAGTTGGTTGAGCGGCTGCCTTCGGCTCAGGTCATGATCCCAGCGTCCTGGGATCGAGTCCCACATCGGGCTCCTTGCTCGGCGGGGAGCCTGCTTCTCCCTCTGCCTCTGCCTGCCTCTCTGTCTGCCTGTGCTCGCTCTCTCTCTAACTAATAAATAAATAAAATCTTAAAAAAAAAATTAAAAAAAAAGTTTTATTTTAACATCTAGAGGATGGAACTTTCTCGGTATTTTTGCAGTACCCCTAAGAATGCCATTTGTCAGCAACCCAGGGTCAAAATGTTCAATGCAGTAATGGACACACCTGCACATGCACACATCCAGCCTAACACTGAAAACATTAAAAGTGTTTCTGAGACAAACAGCCCAGACACAGAGAATATGTATAAAGGTTGGCGCTTCCCCAGTATCCTGTTTGCTCCTTACAGTGACCCTATAGGGCAACTCTCTTGACTTCAGGTTGTACAGGAGCCCATGAGGCTCAGCAGGATGAATTATCCTAGTTGGCAAGCAAAGAGATATTTCATGTTTAGGACTTCTTATTTTAGAGCTCTTACTCTTCCACAACACCAACAACTTGCTTAGGCATTGCTTTTCTTCTGCTTTCTTTTTTAAACCCTTGCACCGCTGTGACCTAATATCCCACCATCAATTCAATCTCATGTGCAGGTCATATGCCTGAGCTGGTCTTCCAACTTCATCTCAGAAAGTAACTAATTTTCATAAATAAGCCATCAGTGGGTCATTGTTACTTGTTCCTCCCTGGATTCAGTCAGAAGCTATCTGCCATATCTTTGGCATCTTTGTTTGCAGAGCTCCTGAGGACAGGAGCTATGATTTATTTCCAAGCTCCCAGAATTACACATCCTTGAACTCTACAGATTACTATTATCTCCCTTCTCAGTCCTGTGCTGAAGGCTGTAACTGCAAAATACAACTTACAATTTTTAAAAATCCTGCACCAAAATGGTTCAACAAGGACAGGAGAGTTCAATACTAATTTAGCTGGGAAAGGTTAAAAAAAATTTATTTGCTATACACATTTGATTTGCAGTGAGCAATAGATTCCAGGAATAATCACAGGATTTGTTTAATGAAAGCTATGACAACAAAATGAGATATTGACTTATGCTACCTCAGGCCCATTTTTCATTTATACATCCCATAAGTATTTATTGAACCTCATCTGAGTTCCAGATTTTTGCTAAATATAATCTAGATAATTAAATATAATATAATATAAATAATTAAAAACCTAATAACATGTAATTCCTACCAGGAATGTAGAGAGAACATTGCATTGGATACTCAGAAACCTGGGTTTAAAACCTATCTGCAAATAACTGCTGTGTGATTTGGGGTAAGTCATTAATCTAGTTCTTTTTTCTCACTTAAAAAATGAATTAAATTATATCCTCTTTTGAGTCTTTCAAGATTCAAATTTGTGTGGTCTGTGAAGACCTTAATGACAAAGTTGAAAAATTCAGACAATGCCTAACTCTCCAGAGGCTATTTGGTGGAAAGTTTAAAAAAAAAAAAAAAAAATATATATATATATATATGTGTGTGTGTGTGTGTGTGTGTGTGTGTATTTATTTATTTATTTCAAGGTCTCACTTTGAGTATTTTCCCTAAATTACTTGATTCTTTGAAATGTATATCTTCCTTTTTAAGTCATTCCCTTGGTTTTGATACAGCCTCTTTTGATAGAGATCACTACCACATATAATTGCACTAGAGGTAGATATTGAGGAACCACAATCATGACTGATCTAAAAACAGCCATAAAAATGAAACAGTAACAACAAAAAACTGATCATCACCCTCTATTAGCAAGATTACTTTGTATTTGTCTGTTTTACATTGCAAAAGTGGTTTAATTTAATTTCCCTTCTTTCTTTGGCAATATTATTTTGTCAATTCACATCTTTGTTTTCTGCTATCAGCATCCTTTGGCATCTCAATCCACATTTGGAGTTTTCTAATATCATTGTAAAATAAATAATTTTTCATAGAAGTTGTTACTGGTAAGCTTAAAAAAATAGTTGGGACAAAATGATCATTCCTAGACTTGAGCTAAGATACATTCCTATTAATATTTCTCACAGACAATCTCTCATTTTTTGTGTTTACTTTAAACCTTTCCAACCATTTTTCTTTTGTCAGTTTTATTTTGAATTATATGTAGGATTACTAAGTAATGTGTCAAAGAACCTGTATTGAAAAATCATTTTTAAAATTCCCAAGGTCTGGGGGCACCTGGGTAGCTCAGTGGGTTAAAGCCTCTGCCTTCGGCTCAGGTCATGATCTCAGGGTACTGGGATCCAGCCCTGCGTTGGGCTTTCTGCTCAGTGGGGAGCCTGCTTCCCCTTCTCTCTCTCTGTCTGCCTCTCTGCCTACTTGTGGTCTCTGTCAAATAAATAAATGAAATCTTAAAAAAATAAAAAATAAATAAAATAAAATTCGTAAAGTCTGTTCTTTCTATAGAATACTAATGATGAGATCAAGTCTTGCTTGCATCATGAACATTGTGAGTGACAAACTGATTCTAAGTAAAAATGTTTATCCATAAAAACTGAAAATTTCAAATATGTCATTTGTCAAGATAACTGACTCAATAAAATATACTTCTATTCCCAAAGAGATAATTTTGTCAGGAGGGTTCCTACTCACTAGACAGAATAGAATTTGTAAGAATAGGCCAAAACATTAGCAGAGTGTATTATTTCATCTGCAAGGAAGACAAAATAAACTAGTCCTACAACTAGAGTCCTGAGGAACAAGGATTTAAATCATGTTAGTCCTTTCCCAAGTCATTGAAGAAATCAGGGTGAACCTGGAAAGTAGACTGTAGCCAGAAAAGGAAAGGAGTAATTTTAAACAAATAGTACATTAGCAAAAGCAGAAAAGTTATGTTGGGAATGAGTTTGAAGATATTGCCTTGAGGATTGTTATTGTTCAAAGTATGCATTTAAAAATACATCCTTTCCACATACACACTCACAGGCAAACAAAAGTATTGCTCTTAGAAATTGTTTGACACATAGTCTCATCCTTGGCACTTCTTTCTCTCTGTTTTTAAACAAATCATCAAGTAGAATCCTCTAGCTTCACTTTTCCTCCTTTGGTTGGGACATGAATATAGCAACACCATAGAATCCAAGAATCCATATTATTTTTTTTTTTCACCTGGCAGGGATTCCTTTCTCACACAGATTATATAGTTAAGTGATATACAGAGGAAGAACCAGGCTGATGCTAAGTCATTTTTAAAATCCAATTACTTAAATAACTTACTTTTCTCACGAATAATATAAAGGAGAGCTTACATTCCAGGTATAAAGCAAAGTATTTACTTTAACACAGCAAGTCCACTCTTGCTGAATTTAGCATTAAATATAAAATAAGTGATAAACCTTAATTTCAAATGCTTGATAAAATATGAGTACAGGGATAATTGTTTTTCTTGATCATCAGCATATTTCCAATTATCTTACCTACAACAGTATTTTAGAAAGATCTGAAGCATTTCACTGATACAGTAACTGAAAGAGAGAAAATAGTATCCTCTCTCACTATGAAAGGCTGTTGACATTAGAACTTTAAAATGACTTACAGCAAAAAGTTGACCACATTCCTAGAAATATCTTGATAGCTACTAGACGATGAAATTCAAAATGTACACATCCAAGATTGACTAAAAAAATAATTGTGTGAGCAGTGAATTGAAAACACATGATGATAATAATGATAATGCTGTTATTGCTGCTAATATTTATTTTGAGCTAATTTCATCCTAGAACTGTGCTAAGAATTATATATGTGTTGTTTTAGAACTCTATCTCTGTGTCTGTGTCTGTATGAGTACTGTTCATGTCTCTAGCTTGTGATACTGAAAGTATTCCCATTTTTCAAATGATGAAACTCCAACTATTAAATACCTTGTTGAAAGTCAAACATCTTGGAGTTGGAAAAGCCTGAATTTGAATTCATAAATACAGACTGCAGAGGCAGTATCTTTAACCACTGTGGAGAAAAGTCATCACAACAGCCCTTCAGGTGAAAAAGAACTGGGCAGATTAATTAATATATGGCAATAGTAAAATAGGATTGCTAAAAATACAAAATGAGATAATCTTAGGCTGCCTTATGAGCTTTTCGCTATTTAAATATATGGAGACAGCAGTACTTTTATTGGTCATAGCACATCTGGAGCTCTGGGTTTAGTTCTAGACATGACAAAGAGAGACAATAAGTAATTGGAGTAAATGCAGGAAATGGAACACTGCAACAGTATCAGCTTGAAGTCATGCTGGAGAAGGAGTGGATAGGAGAAACCAGAGGAGGTTGTCCTAAAAACAAAGAAGAAATGACTACTTATTCTGTACCTCCTGTGTAGAAGGCAGGCTGCTAGACAATTTAAGGTAACGTGAAGAAAATGCTAAACCACATCTGCTTTTCAAAGGAGCTTATGATCACTAAAAGAAGGCTTTTTCATCAGCTGGCATATGTAAAATGAGCTAGGAGCTGAGTTTGGAAACAGGGGCTGGAAAGCACTGTATTGATTAT
Organism: Taxidea taxus jeffersonii; assembly: GCA_003697995.1. NCBI lineage: Eukaryota > Metazoa > Chordata > Mammalia > Carnivora > Mustelidae > Taxidea > Taxidea taxus. The sequence continues at coordinate 15,610 of ML105329.1, forward strand.
ATATAGTTATTAATAAAATAGAATGAGTTTTAGAATACCAAAGACAATTACAGATGGAAAGAGTAGGAGGAACAGGGGGAAAAAGAGCTGAGAGGCAGAAGAGACAGAAGCCAAGGAGGCAGAGCTGAGACAAAGTAAAAAAGTAGGCATGATTTAAGCAAAGACAATCTACTGGGGGATGGGGATAAATCTGGGAGGAGTGATAAGAAATGGGACTAGTCAGATAGGGACAGTAAATCACATGAAGGACTCTGAACTTTATCCAAAGGCTGGTCAGACAACATTAGCAGGGAAGTTGCATGAAGTTTTAAATTTTAGAAGGGTCCCTCTGTTTAGAAGGAGGAAAATAGATTGAAAACATGGAGAACAGTCAGAAGTGTCACGTGAAAGATCATGGTGGCATGAAATGAGGTAGTGGTAGTGGGGAAGAAGTGAAAGCTTTGACAGCCCAGGATAATTGACAGAAAAGGTGGTATCAGGTTGACATTGAAGTTTCTGGCTTCAGCAAATAGCTAGAAGGTTGTGTAATTCACTGAGCTAGATGAAAAATAAGATGAATTCTGTTTTGTACATACTGAGTTTGTGGTTCCTATAAACTCAGTCCAAATGTTCAATATGCAGGTGGACACATGGGTTTGTTGCTCTGAGCCAGAGATACCCATTTGGGACTTAGAAGCAGGATAGAGGTAGAAACTGAAGATATGGATGTGAATAACTTTATACAAGGAATGTTTGGAGAAGAGATTGCTGAGAATAGAAGCAAAGAACACAAGCAGTTAGGTGCCAGGGAAAGGCTGAAGCTCTGCACAATAAAGAAAAACTGGACAGACGAAAAACTCAGACAAAAAGGAAAAAACATTCTGGAGGACAGAGCTGTTCCAAGGGTCTAACAGTGATGAGATTTCAAGTAGGATGAGAATATCCTTTTGAATTAGTAACTAGAAAGTTTTTGATAAGAGTTTTGATGAAAAGTCTGAGTACATTTTCAGTGGAACATGAGTGTTACTCCTTAAAAGTCTCTGTGACCCTTATAGAAGTTATGATTAACAGTATTTTTAAAATTAAAGTTAACGTTGAAAGAGAATTGCATAAACCCTGCTTAACATTAAACTATTGTGAAAAGGGAAGAATTGAGCAATATTGTAAACTCTGCATAAGTTCGAGTGTTTCTGCATAAGCACAGCAAATGCACAAATCACAGCAAGGCCAAAGGATACAACACATTTTTTAAGAATCAGATATGGAATGTTGAAATCTATTGCTCATGTTGGCTTGAAAGAAGTAACAGAAAGCTGAGATTCTGAGGTAGAGTCTCTGTTCTTGACTGATTTTCTCTGGTGTCCTTTTGAAGTTGTTGGTTAAATAACTGGAGGTCCACAAATGAAGAACTAAACCACTTGATAAATTGACACAGTTTAAGGAGACGAATGTAGTCATTATTTCAGAACAAATTACAACAAAATATTCAGGCCATCCTCAATTCCTTTTATAATCCTGGTAAGTAGAGTATGAAAAGAAAGGAAAAGGAAAGGAAGAAAGGAAGATAAGAAGGAGGAAAAAGAACACTACAAACCAGTCCCACTAATAAAAATAGAAGCAGAAATTTTAAGCAAAATATTATGTTATAGAATTCTTCATTGTGGGAAAAAATATCCTATGATAAAATGAGTTCTATTTGAGGATCCAAGAATAATTTGATGTCAAGAAGTTATCAATATAATCACTTACATTAAAGTAGAAAAATAACATAATCATGGTAACATACTAAAACTTAAGCAGCCATTTTTACTGTGGTATTATAAACTAAATATAAATAGAAGGAATTACCACTGCTATTCAACATAGTACTAGAAGTCCTAGCCTCAGCAATCAGACAACATAAAGAAATTAAAGGCATCCAAATCAGCAAAGAAGAAGACAAGCTATCACTCTTTGCAGATGATATGATACTATATGTGGAAAATCCAAAAGACTCCACTCCAAAACTGCTAGAACTTTTACAGGAATTCAGTAAAGTGTCAGGATATAAAATCAATGCACAGAAATCAGTTGCATTTCTTTACACCAACAACAAGACAGAAGAAAGAGAATTAAGGAGTCAATCCCATTTACAATTGCACCCCAAACCATAAGATACCTAGGAATAAACCTAACCAAAGAGGCAAAGAATCTATATTCAGAAAACTATAAAGTACTCAGGAAAGAAATTGAGGAAGACACAAAGAAATGGAAAAATGTCCCATGCTCCTAGATTGGAAGAACAAATATTGTGAAAATGTCTATGCTACCTAAAGTAATCTACACATTTAATGCAATCCCTATCAAAATCCCATCCATTTTTTTCAAAGAAATGGAACAAATAATCCTAAAATTTATATGGAATGAGAAAAGACCTCGAATAGCCAAAGGAATATTGAAATAGAAAACCAAAGTTGGTGGCATCACAATTCCGGACTTCAAGCTCTATTACAAAGCTGTCATCATCAAGACAGTATGGTACTGGCACAAAAACAGACACATAGATCAATGGAACAGAATAGAGAGCCCAGAAATAGGCCCTCAACTCTATGGTCAACTGATCTTCAACAAAGCAGGAAAGAATGTCCAATGGAAAAAAGTCTCTTCAACAAATGCTGTTGGGAAAATTGGACAGCCACATGCAGAAAAATGAAATTGGACCATTTCCTTACACCACACACGAAAATAGACTCAAACTGGATGAAGGACCTCAACTTGAGAAAGGAATCCATCAAAATCCTTGAGGAGAACACAGGCAGCCTCTTCGACCTCAACCGCAGCAACTTCTTCCTAGGAACAACACCAAAGGCAAGGGAAGCAAGGGAAAGAATGAACTATTAGGACTTCATCAAGATCAAAAGATTTTGCACAGCAAAGGAAACAGTCAACAAAACCAAAAGACAACTGACAGAGTGGGAAAAGATATTTGCAAATGACATATCAGATAAAGGGCTAGTATCCAAAATCTATAAAGAGCTTAGCAAACTCAACACCCAAAGAACAAATAATCCAATCAAGAAATGGGCAGAGGACATGAACAGACATTTCTGCAAAGAAGACATCCAGATGGCCAACAGACACATGAAAAAATGCTCCACATCACTAGGCATCAGGGAAATACAAATCAAAACCACAGTGAGATACCACCTCACACCAGTCAGAAAGGCTAAAGTTAACAAGTCAGGAAATGACAGATGCTGGTGAGGGTGTGGAGAAAGGGGAACCCTCCTACACTGTTGGTGGGAATGCAAGCTGGTGCAACCACCCTGGAAAACAGCATGGAGGTTCCTCAAAAAGTGGAAAATAGAGCTACCCTATGACCCAGCAATTGCACTACTGGGTATTTACCCTAAAGATACAAACGTAGTGATCCAAGGGGCACCGCACCCAAATGTTTATAGCAGCAATGTCCACAGTAGCCAAACTATGGAAAGAACCTAGATGTCCATCAACAGATGAATGGATAAATAAGATGTGGTATATATATATATATATATATATATATATATATATATGCATATGTATATATTCATATATATATACACATACATACAATGGAATACTATGCAGCCATCAAAAGAAATGAAACCTTGCCATTTGTGACGACATGGATGGAACTAGAGGGTATTATGCTTAGTGAAATAAACCAATTGGAGAAAGACAACTATCATATGATCTCCCTGATATGAGGAAGTGGAGATGTAATGTGGGGGGCTTGGGAGATAGAAAAAGAATAAATGAAACAAGAATGGGATCGGGAGGGAGACAAACCATAAGAGACTCTTAATCTCACAAAACAAACTGAGGGTTGCTGGGAGGAGGGGGATCGGGAGAAGGTGGTGGGGTTGTAGACATGGGGGAGGGTATGTGCTATGGTGAGTGCTGTGAAGTGTGTAAACCTGGCGATTCACAGACCTGTACCCCTGGGGCTAATAATACATTATATGTTTATAAAAAAATAATAAAAAATAAAGTTAAAAAATATTTAAAAAAATAGAAGGAATTAAATAGGAGAAAACCTAAGTGAAAAAAGAAAACAACCATCAGTCTAAGCAAAGATATACCAAGGCCGTTTTAATTAGATGCTGGGGGGGGGCAGATATTATTATCAACACTATCTAAACTCTTCAGGAGGTTTTATTAAATCTAACAACCAGCATTATGTAATAATATAAATATTATAACAATGACTATTTTGATCATATAACTACATTTTAAAAAATGTAATAAATAGTATATATTAATGAAAGAATTTGGTAAGGTATTTGGATACAAAGTAAATATATACAAGTTTTTTTCATATTTGCGATATCTAAAAAATATTAATGGTAAAAATATTCCAATATGATAGTGCCACAACAAAAATACATGTCTCACTGGAGGTCATGAAATGTGATCAGAACAAAAGAAACAGTGTTGTTGGAAAAAAAAAATATCAATTGTCCCAAAATTAACATAAAAATGTAAAGTTTTTCCAATGTCAATCCCAACTGACTTATTTTGGAAGGGGGATGGGAGAAAAGTTAGATAGAATTATCTTAAGGTTTATATAAGGAATAAATTTTAAAAGTAACAACAAAAATTCAACTCTAAAAGCATTAAAGAATAACTTGCCATATCGGTTAAAAATAAAGCCAGTACAATTGGATATAAACATATGAAAAATTAGATGTGAAAAAAAGAACTTATATAATAAATGATGATGGCACAGTTGGCTATCTTTATCCTTTACCCTACCTTATACCATATGTAAGAAAAATTCCAAATGAAATACAAAATAATGCAAAAACCTAAAATAGAAGTAAATTTATAAGCATAATGTAGGATTTGGGATGATACTTTAAAACCAAAATAAGAAACTGAAGCAAAAAAAAAAAAGATAGACATACTTGATTAACATTTTTAAAACTATACATTTTTGAAAAGTCATTAACAATTCAAAAGGCAAACCACAGTTTGGGAAAATACATTTGTAATATGTGTTAAAGATAAAGGGTTAATAAGACTAAAAAGCTTTGCCCAAACATTTTTATAATTGGCCATGGATATGAATTTGCAATTCTGACAAGTGCCAATCCAAACGTCCAACAAATTTGGAAATCCAGTTAACCTTCTTACTATTCATTCATTCATTTAACAAATATCTATTGGATTTGTCTAGATTGTTAATGAGATAGAACTTGGTTTTTAAAAGGTTTACTCTGACTTATTGAGATAAACCAAAAGGGTAAGTGCAAAAGAAGGCAAACACACTGGAAGAGTATTGCAATAATCTAGGAAGTTGTTGATGGTGGCTTGAATTTAGTTGTTAATAAAAAGTTGAATACTGAGTATTTGTGAAAGTAGGTCCAACAGGATTAGCTAATAGAAGGGGAGTACTCTGGAGGAGTTTGTTTGGAAGAAAATCAGAAATTCTGTTTTATACATGTTACATTTGTAGTGCCTATCAGACATATAAAAGTAAACAGTTTGAAAAAGTTTCTAGAATTTGGGCAAGAAATCCAGGCTGGAAATATAAATATGGGAGTCAGCAGATACAGAGTGAGCCATGAAACTCAACAATATCACAAAAAAAATTAGTGTGCATAGAAAAATGTCCAAGGGCTAAATCCTGGGTCACTTCCATAGTTGGAAACTGAACAGGGTCACCAACAAAAGAAAACTTAGGAATGTTCAGTGATAGAAAGAAAATCTGTAGAATGTGATATCCTGGCTATTAAATGAAGAGAGCACTCAAAAAGGAAAGTGTAAGCAACTGGGAAGGGATAAATAAGAGAAGAACTCATAATGCATTGGGATATTTACTCACATGGAAGTCATTGGTGACTTTAGTAAAAGATGTGTCTAGGGAGTGGTAGGAAATCTTGACTGGGCTAGTTTCAAAGGAGAATGGTTGTCTTTTAAGCCACTACATTTTTGGGGATCATTTGTTATGCAGTCAAAGTTTACTGATAGAAGGAATGTGGTATCAAGAAAGTTTTATTTTTTGAATGAGTTTAGCATATTTTATGCTGACCCTAATCTTCCTGAAGAGGGAAAACTTGCTGTAATGGAGCCCTTGAACAAGGTGGAGTGGGTGGTGAGATCGGCCTTTGACAGGGGTATAGACAATCCTTTCAGAGTTCACAGGAGAGTAGGAGTAATGGGCACAGACCCAAATTGGTAAACGTAGCTCTAGGTCATGTGCAGAGGCTCTCTTTAATGGCCTCTATTTTTCTCAGTGAAACTGAAAGCAAGGTCATCAGCTAAAGTGAGGTGGGGGAGAAAGTGCTACAGATTTGAGCAGAGAAAACATATGAAATAGAAATCTAGCACAGTAAGCAATGAATGGTTTAGAGAAATGTTTTAAGATCATGAGCAGCTCTAATATGCATGGGGTTCTAGGGTCATAAATTTAAAGTGAGAGCAGTCAACATGGTTTTGTATTTTTTCCAGCTATATTCACCTGGATGTGTGCTGGCCAATCAAAGAGCAGAGGATTATGCCCAGTAGGCACAACAAAGGGACAGAAAAATTAGGACATTATTTTTTAGAGTGAATGACAATTGGATTTAGGCCAAATAAGAAGACAAATGAGAACTTGAGGACAAGTTCTGGGTACTGGGTACAGGGGGAAGGGGTCCTGGGTCAGCCAGATCTCTAGGTCGGCGTGGCGGAGCCGTACTTGCCCTGTGACATCGAACAGCACAGCGCCCTGGGGGTCCCGGGACACAGGGTTGGCCACCATGGAGTAGTGGCATGGAGGGACAGACACCATGCGCAAGGGGGCAAACAGGACCCTCTCATTGTCCTACCGGATATAAGTCTTCGGTCCAACCTCCACGCGGGACACGTTGCTGTTCTGGTCCAGCACGTGGATGTAATAGTACGGGGGGATGCGAATGATGGACTCTTCGGTCCTTCGGACTCTTCGGACTCTTTGGTCATTATTAATGAGGGATAATAAAATGTGGTAGATTGAGCTGGAGTAGAATAATTTTTACAGTTTATGTTAACCACGGAAATAAATTAGAATGATGGGATGTTGTGGTTAGAGAACAGAACATGAGAAATTGAGATTATGGAGGTTTGAGTTGCTAGTGATGACAAGATCTATGTTATGGTCATAAAGAGTATAGTAGAGGATGAAGGCAGAATGTGGGACAAGATCATTTGGGGAAAGGAGATTTATGCATTGAGAAGCCAGTGTATGTGAAGGATTATGTATATAGATATTGAAAACACTATGAAGGATGATAAAGCAGTGTTGGAGACAATGCCCTTGTGCCTGATATGTAGGCCTTCAGGAAAGGAAGAAGAGTGACTTAAGAATTCTCCAGGTGTCTCCAACAAGGTGAAGTAGAATGTGGTTTAGTTGATGGATTTAAAGGTAGTGACTTCTAGGGTAAGAAGGAGACGTAAGTAGCAAGAAAAAAAAAATCAAAGTGAGTCTATGCTATTTCAACACCATTTGGGGCTGGAGGTGAGGAGTCCTCCACTTAGGAGAGCTGCAAGAGAAGAAGTGTCTTCAAGTAGATAAATATGTGGTAGGTGTCTTACTTATTTCAGATCAAATTTCTCTAATGCAATCATTTACTATTTTCAGGTCATTTACCATCATAAGTATTGACGAAATTAACCCCAAATCACTGTTATTTTTTTTCCTACCACCTTTGATTCTTACTGATTTCAATATCCATCTACAGTGTCCACTTTAGGCCCTGGCCTTTCCGTTCCTTGGCTTTCCTACTTTCAGTAACCTTATCTGCCATCCCGCCTCAGGCATCCACTTGCCTTGTTAAAACCTAGATACTGTCAGCACCAATAACTGTTGCAGCAGATAGTGATGGTTAGCTAACCAAAGTCATTTCCAACTCTCCATAGCCTGCATTTACAGTAGAGAGGGCAAAAGCTACACACTTTTCTTCAGGATCCCACATGGTAGCCACATGAAATATAAATAAATGTATTTCTGCTTTCACTTGTACTTTCTTCTTGCCTGGAGCACAGCCTTGTGGGCTAGAGATAACAGTGACTAACTAGAACCCACAAGTTGAGGAGTATAAGGATCCAAGGTTCAAAGTCAATATACTAAGAGTAGCAGAAGGAAGCATAGAAAATGCCTAAATATTCCAGGATAAGATGGGGAACAAAAAGATATGGAAGAAAAAATTTGAGGAGTCAAGATCCCTGGAAAAACAGAAGCCATCAATGCAAGAAATACTATATTCTCAACTATGATAAATACAAAGAAAACATAATAAAATTATTTAAAACAAGGGCAAAGAGAAAAATCTTAAAATCAGTGAAATAAGACATACTATCTTTAAGGAAGCAATAATAAATGAAAGCTGATTTCTCTAAAGAAACAATGGAAAAACACAATCTGATTAAAAGATAGGCAGATGGGGTGACTGGGTGGCTCAGTTGGTTAAACATCTGCCTTCGGCTCAGGTCATGATTGCAGAGTCCCGGGATGGAGCTCTGCATCAGGCTTCCTGCGCAGTAGGGAGTCTGCTTCTCCCTCTGCCCCTCCCCCTGCTCATGTTCTCTCTCTCTATCAAATAAATAAAATCTTTAAAAGTTAAAATAAAAAAATAAAAGACAGGCAGATATTTTTCCAAGGAAGATAGACAGATGGCTAACAGGTATATGAAAAGGTGCTCACCATCACTAATTATCAGGGAAATGCAAATCAAAACCACAATGAGATATCATCTCAATGTTATAATGACTGTTTTTAAAAAGACAAAAAATTAAGTGTTGGTGAGAATGTGGGAAAAAGGAAATTTATGCACCCTTGGTGGGAATGTAAGTTGGTGTAGTCACCATAAGAAACAGTGTGGAGTTTCCTCAGAAAATTAAAAATAGAACTACTACCATATGTTCTAGCAGTTCTATTTATGGGTATTCATCCAAAGGAAATAAAAACACTAACTCAAAAGATATATATGTACTTCCACATTCATCACAGCATTACTGACAATAGCCAAAATATGGAAACAACACAAATGTCCAAAGGCATTGTGGTGTATGTGTATATAAATATGTATATACACACATGGTGGGATATTATTCAGCCATAAAAAAAAAAAAATGAAATCTTGCCAATTGCAAAAACATAATTGGACCTTGAGGGCATTATGCTAAGTGAAATAAGTCAGAGAAAGACAAATACCACATGATCTCAATTATATGTGGAATCTAAAAGCAAAAACAAAATAAACTCATAGATACAGAGCACAGATTGCTGGTTACCAGAGGAAGGGGTGGGGGCCTGAAAGGAATGAAGGTGGTTAGAAGGTACAAACTTCCAGCTGTAAAATAAATAAATCCTGGGATGTAACATACAGCATAGTGACTGGAGTTAATAGTATTGTGTTATATTTGAAAGGTGCTAACAGATTTTAAAAGCTCTCATCAAAAGGAAGAAAACATTTGTAACTATATGTAGTAATGTATGTTAACTAGACTTATTGTGGTGATCATTTTGCAATATATGCAAATATTAAATCATTGCATTTTACATTTGAAACTAATGTAAGTTTAAAAAAAGAGACTAACATAATGTTATATGTTGCTTATATCTCAATAAAGAAAGAAACAATGGAAGCCAGAAGAGAAATGTATAATGTATCCCAAATAATTAAATAATTGCCAACCTAGAAATCTACACCCAGCAAAACTATCTCTAAAAATTGATCTTTTAATCTGTAAAATTTGCAGATAAAGAAAAACTGATAGAATTTTTTTTTAAGATTTTATTTATTTATTTGACAGAGAGAGATCACAAGTAGGCAGAGAGGCAGACAGAGAGAGGAAAGGAAGCAGGCTCCCTGCTGAGCAGAGAGGCCCAATGCAAGGCTCCATCCCAGGACCCTGAGATCATGACCTGGGCCCGATGCGGGGCTCCATCCCAGGACCCTGAGATCATGACCCGAGCCGAAGGCAGAGGCTTTAACCCACTGAGCCACCCAGGCACCCCAAAACTGATAGAATTTGTCCAGAGCAAAATGGCTCTGAGGAAAATACTAAAGGGGATTCTTACAGGAGGCATAGATAAAAATTAATAGAAAGGGTTAATATGCAGTGTTTCTAAATAAATAGTGTATAAAATATGAGTGCCTTGTAGAGTGTAAAATGTGGGTAGAATTAAATTATAAGAATAGTGCAAACATTTTCGAATGGATAAGTTGAGTTACAGTACTTAAAGTTCTTGCATTTTCTGATATTGCTTAAATATCAATATAAGGGAAGATTCTAGCAAGTCAAGAACTCGTGCTGTAACAGTTTAACGACTTAAAGTAGAGTTTAAAAAAATGCAAAACTAATAAGCTCATAGAACAGAAGGGAAAGAATTAGGAAAAAAACCCAAGTAATTCAAAATAGACAAAAAAGGGAAAAGAAAGGCACATAGGGCAGGTGGAATTAATATAAAAGAAATACAAAATCACAGATTTATGAATAAGAAATAAAAGCTTCGATTAAAAGACAATTTTCAACCCGAAAAAACCAAAGCCTAATTACATGCTGCCTTCAAGAGACACACTTTAATTATAATGACATGCTGAATTCAAAAGAAATAAAGTTTTGAAAAGATAAGCAATGCAAACACTGTGCAAAGAAGCTTGCTTGGCTACATTAACATCAGGTGAGGTAGAAAGAAGTAAGGCAAATGCATGTTTCAAGATAAAAAGAACTATTTCAATGACAAAATTGGTCAGTCACCTAACAAGATAGAACAATTTTAAATCTTTATGCAATGAATAATACAGCCTTAAAAGTAAGCAACATTTAACAGAATTAAAATCAGAAAGACACATCCACAATCATAATGAACGATTTTAACATAGCGACCTCAAAAAAAGATAAAACAAGCAAGTGGTAAACATATCTAAGATTTGAACATGGTTCACAAATGACCTAATTAACATACATAGACACTGTACACAACTGTAGAATATACATTCTTTTCTAGTTTATGTGAAACCTTTACCAAAAACAGATGTCCACCAGGCCACAGTTAAGACAAATTTCAAAAGACTAACGTCGTATAAAACACATCTTCTGATCACAGCGAAATTAAGTTAGAAACCCAGACAAAACAAACCCCAAATATTTAAAAATTAAGCAAAACTCACCTAAATCACCCTATGTTAAGGAAGAAATCCCCATGAAAAATTAAAATTAAAAGAAGAAAATTAGAATAAATTGGTAACAGAAAATGGCATCTTAAAGTTATGGGAATGCCACCACAACTTAACTTAGAGGAGTAGCTCTCAAATAGCAGCAAACATCCGAATCACTTAGCAGTCTTCTTAAAACACAGGGCGCGGGGCCAAGCCCTACAACTTCACTAACTCTGGGATTGGGGAGAATTTTTTTTTTAATTATTAAAGATTTTATTTATTTGACAGACACCAAGAGAGGGAATACAAGCCTAGGGAGTAGGAGATGGAGAAGCAGGCTCTCCACCAAGCAGGAAGCCCGATGTGGGGCTGGACCCCAGGGCCCTGGGATCATGACCTGAACCGGAGGTAGACATCTAACAACTGAGCCACCCAGGTGCCCCAGAATTTGCATTTCTATCGATGTTCCAGGTGAGACTAAGGTTGCTGGTCCAGCAACCACAACTTATATTAAGATACTGTGAACACCTTCATGACAATAAATTTGATAAATAAAAACATTTTTAGAAAAACAGTTCACTGAAATTTGCACAAGAACAGATACAAAATCTGAATGGTTTCATATCTATTTAAAAAATTTTTTACTTTGTGAATTTCATTTATTTTATCCTAATGCTGTTTTCAAATTGTATTACTTTCCCATTACTGATAACATGCTCTTGATGGATTTTTTTAATTTAAATTCAGTTAATTAACATATATCACTGGTTTCAAAGGTAGAGGTCAGTGATTCATCAGTCTTATATAACACCCAGTGTTCATTACATCACTTAATGTAATGTAATATAATGCCCTCCTTAATGCCTATCACCTAGTTACCCCACCTCCCCACCCACCTCCCCTCCAGCAACCCTCAGTTGGTTTCCTATGATTAAGAGTGTCTTATGGGGGTGCCTGGGTGGCTCAGTGGGTTAAAGCCTCTGCCTTTGGCTCAGGTCATGATCCCAGGGTCCTGGGATCAAGCCCCACATCAGGCTCTCTGTTCCGCAGGGAGCCTGCTTCCTCCTCTCTCTCTGCCTGCCTCTCTGCCTACCTGTGATCTCTGTCTGTCATATAAATAAATAAATCTTAAAAAAAAAAAAGAGTGTCTTATGATTTGTCTTCCTCTCTGATTTTTGTCTTGTTTTATTTTTTCCTCTCTTCCCCTATGATCCTCTGTTTTGTTCCTTAAATTCCATATACTAGTGAGATCATATGATAATTCTCTTTCTCTGTTTACTTATTTCTCTTAACATAATACCCTCTAGTTCCAACTACATCTTTGCAAATGGCAAGATTTCATTATTTTGATGGCTGTATAGTATTCCATAGTGTGTGTGTGTGTGTGTGTGTGTGTGTGTATACCACATCATCTTTATCCATTCATCTGTTGGCAGACATCTGGGCTCCTTCCATAGTTTTGCTATTGTGAACATTTCTGCTATAAACATTGGGGTGCCCATGCCCCTTTGGATCCCTACTTCTGTATCTTTGGGGTAAATACGCAGTAGTGCAATTGCTGGGTCATAGGGTAGCTCTATTTTCGACTTTTTGAGGAACCTCCATGCTGTTTTCCAGAGTGGCTGCCCCAGCATGTATTCCCACCAACAGTATGAGAGGGTTCCCCTTTCTCCACATTCTCACCAACATCTATTTAAAATTTTGTATCTTTTTTTTTTAAGATTTTTATTTATTTTTTTGACAGATAGAGAGAGATCACAAGTAGGCAGAGAAGCAGGCAGAGAGAGAAGAGGAAGCAGAAAATTTTGTATCTTTAATTAAGGAAACTTATACAAAGCAAACTTCACACGCCAATGGCATCAGGAAATTCTCCTATCCACATAAGGAAAAAAATCATACCAATCTTACACAAAGCCTTCCAGAGAATAGGAAGGGAACTGCCCCCCTCTGCAATAATAAAAAAACCATCTCAATTTCTTTTATGAGGTCAATATATTATTAAATATTAAATCAAAACTTTAGGATATTAAAAGAAATGGGGAAAGTGCTATTCAACCACTCTCATGAACATAGATCCAAGATCTTGAAAATAAATAAAGTAAAATAAAGATGAAAACAAACTGCATCCATCACTACATGAGAGAGACAGAGAAGCTGAGTCCTTGAAGGCAGCGATGAGTAAACTGCTCCAGCCCTGGGCTGTCACCCTGGGACTTCTTGATAAGCAACAAAATTAAATTAACCACTCAGGCATGTAGCCAATTTTAGGTTTGTTATTAATGCTACTGAACAATTTGTTTTGGATATTACTCAGTCACCCATAAAATCTCAATCTAAGCATCTAACCACTCACTCCTATATTTCTTATATCCCAATTCCAATAACTGTTCATGCCAAGCCTTATAATCCATTAGACTTGGAAACCTCTTCACTCAGACCTCACTTCTCACTGCCTGTCATTATCTTCATGTCTTTGCGTATAATGTCAACTCTTTTGACAGCCATCCTGCGTAATGGGCCAACCCCCAAATCTAGTGAGGTTAAATCTCTGCATACTTCACGATTGCACTTGAGTGGCTCACCCAGTGACAACAAACCAGCTGGACTGCTAACCCATCTCACTTTAAACCACTAAACATGAGCCTTCACCAAAGCCTGGAAAACTTACATTTTCTCATCATTTGAGTGTCCCCCTCTCCACGGTAACAGTTTCAAAGCTGTGGCTCTATTTTCAAATATCCAGTACTTCTCCCTGCCCTCCTCACTCTCAGCGGATGACCCTTATTTTACTATGATAGTAACAGCCTTAGCTTCTCCCACCTGATTTACCAACATTCTGCAGTTGCAGCTGTACAAACCCTGTCTTATTACTGGTTAAAACTACATTTTTGGGGCACCTGAGTTCAGTAGTTCAGTCCGTTGAGCATTCCCCTCTTGATTTTGGCTCAAGTCATGATCCCAGGGTCGTGGGATCAAGCCCCAGACAGGACTCCTTGCTTAGTGGGGAGTCTCCTCAAGATTCTCTCCCTCACCCTCTGCCCCTCCTTCACCTCCCTCTCTAAAATAAATATATCAATCTTTGAAAAAAAAAAAAAACGTGCATCATCATATGAGAACATCACAGTGTCCTAGGTTAAAATTCAAATCTGAACGATGCTTAGAAAACATGCACTTACAGAGGCGTTCCTCAAAGTGTGATAAACAGACCAGCAGCCTCAGCACTGGGAATGCAAATTCCCAGAACTACTGAATTAGAAACTCCTGAGGTTGGGACCCAGCACTCAATGTTTATCAAGCCCTCCAGCTGGTTCTGATATGCAATAAGGTTTGAGAACCACAACTCTAAAATGTACTGATCTAATTATGTTGTTTTAACTCCTGCTCAAAACAGAGTACTGTATAATAATTACTTTATTATCAAGGAGGGAAGGAAGGAGAGGAGCACATCTAAGCACATGCATTTTTTGCCATTAAGAAGTCTAAGGAAACTTTAAATTGCCTCTATGTTCTAACATTACTTTTCTAGGTGAAACTGAAGCCCAGTATGGGCAAATCAATTAACTTTCTCCCAAAATAGAGAGCTAATCTCTACTGTTCTGTACTAATCTCCTAGGGTTGCCATAACAAATTACCACAGACTAAGTGGCCTAAAACAACAGAAATTCATTCTTTCGTAGTTCTGGATGTTAGAATCTGAAATCTAGGTTTGTCAGCTGGGTTGGTTACTTTGGGATATTCTTAGAATGTTACACCCCTGTCCCCCAGCTTCTGGGGGGTACTGGCAAGGCTTGATGTTCCTTGGCTCATAGATGTATCATTCGAATCTCTGTCTCCATCTTCTGCGGATTTCAGGCCTCCCTCTAAGGATACAGATTAATTCTAAACCTAAAGAGGAAATACAATGATGTAAATTCATATTGTGTCATTTTTATGCACAAAATGTCAGTGGGAGCAATGTGGTATAAGTATGTTAGTGTGATCAATGATCCTTATTTTACTTTATAATGTGGCTAGGGATGCAAAGGGCAGCAGCTCTTCCATCCGCTTGTTCTTGCATTATGAATTTTTTCAATCCATGGTTTTTTTGTTTTCTGGGTTTTTTTGTTTTTTGGTTTTTGGTTTTTTTGCAGAAATCTGTTAGAACCATTTATCAATTTGGAAGGTTAGTTCCATTAAGACTAGACACTACAATCCATAAATCCACTTCCCTAGGTGCAAGTAAACTGTGAGACATTGTTAATTCCCTCTCTGTTGTGGAATTTCTGCTCTCCTTTCAGGGTGTATTGGGAAATGTGCCTTACATAGGGTTGTCTCATGTACATTCAAGTGAAGAAACCAGAATCAATCCATATATTTAATATTAGGAAAATAATATATTTTTGGTAACTAGGTTAGATTAACATTCTAACATTTGCCTCATACTTTTTTTAAAAAAAGATTTTATCCACTTATCCGTCAGAGAGAGAGAGAGAGCGAGCACAGGCAGA
This sequence comes from Taxidea taxus jeffersonii, assembly GCA_003697995.1. Lineage (NCBI taxonomy): Eukaryota > Metazoa > Chordata > Mammalia > Carnivora > Mustelidae > Taxidea > Taxidea taxus. The sequence continues at coordinate 31,223 of ML105329.1, forward strand.
CAGAGTGGCAGGCAGAGGCAGAGGGAGAAGCAGGCTCCCCGCCAAGCAAGGAGCCCGATGTGGGACTCGATCCCAGGACGCTGGGATCATGACCCGAGCCAAAGGCAGCCGCTTAACCAACTGAGCCACCCAGGCATCCCACATTTGCCTCATACTTTAATGGCTCATCTTACATACCCGTTTGGAGAGGACCATTTTCGAAGCCAAATTCATTTGGAGGAAGCACCGAATAGCAGGCTCTTCCTGTTCCCTCATGTCCTCCTCTCAACGCAGTGGCCCTCTATTTGGTTTTGTCATCATTAACACTTCCCGTCTGACCACAGGCTTCTGGGCTTCTCAATCACCTGTTCAACTACTCTTTTAAACCTAATCTTCCATTTCACAGAGACATCCAGTCTTACCCCTACATATCACGTCTTTCATCTATTCACCTTCTCCTCAGTGTGATATAAGACAGACAGCAAAGCACATTGGTTAAATCTAGGATTCTAGAGCCAGAATGGGTATATGATGTGGAGAGCTGCTTTACCTCTCTGCATCTCGGTCTGTTCAACAGGGAAAATGGAGGTAAAACAGGAGCTGACAAAGTCTTTCTGGGAACAGTAAATAAAATAAGGTATGCAAGGTGTCATCGAGAAGGTTTATGGTACTAATGGGTCAACCAACACCATGAAATGTGATTGAGTGGTCAGGATGGATGGAGTCTGAGTGAATCCAGTGATACAATGTCATAGTAATGTACATGCACATAACATAAATGGTAAATGTGATATAAATGTGTAAATGTATTGTGTCATAGTATTATCACCTTCACGATCATCCCTGTTGATTTCCTGGTTGTCTATTCATCCCTCTCTGGGCTCTGTATCATCCTACACTATCCGAATGTGGAAATCACAACTGAATGCCTACAGTTGGCTACTGACTGCTCTCCTTAGTATCCCAGCATTGTATTATTGATCTTTGGTACTTCTCTAGATCTTGACTACATCTCTTCCCCTTTTTCCTACTGCTGATTCTCCTGGCAGCACAACTGAGACCTCAATTTGGACACTGTCAGCAGTGTTAAAGATACTGAGGCACAGAAAAGAGGAAAAGAAATGCAGAGGCCTAGGATGGCATTATATGTGTTCTAAAGTCTACCCCCAGGGCTGTCACCGTAACCTATTATTTTCAGTATCGGAATTTAGTGCCATTGAAGAATTTGGTTCAGAAGATAATAAATGTTTGGTGAAAAAACCAAGGTGTAGACTTGGAAATGTCTCTCCACTTCTGCCTAAATCAGGTCATCACCACCTTGATGCTTTAGCATGCTTTAGTATTATCCCTCACGACATGCCTGGGATCTTGGGTCCACGTCACCTATCTGTAGCTGGCCAAACACTTTGTAAGGACAACGCTTCATTTTCCAATTTTGGGTGAATCTCTTCACTCCAGGCTTGATTTGGAGTGCATGGTCTGGCTGAAATAACTTAAGCACATGTGGCTTAAGCTGTCACTTTGAGTGACACTTTCTCATATTTAGGCTCCCGACATCTCTGCAACTAGAAACTGCAGAAGTGGAACAAATGGAGCAGTAATGGCCAAAGAATACAGGAAAGTTTCTCCCTCGGCTACTCTCATTTCTCTAGTTTCCAGGCAGTGTTCCCCTCATTCATCTGCCTCAGGCTATTTCCCCTCCATTAGTCAAACCTTCTAAGTCAAGAAGCATTTCTGTGAAACTACTCATTCTTTCCAAAATTCCAGAGATGAGCTAAAACGAATGAAAATCAAACCTGCACATAAAAGGCAATGGGTCTGATACCTCTAGGACACAAAATGTCAATCTTTGAAGCTTATGAAACTTTATATTTTATACTACTGGAACCTAAAATAGAATCCTGAGGATTTAAATTAGGCCTCTAGGATTCTATTAGAGGTTAATTATACTGGAAGTATCTAGGACATTTAATTTTATAAACTTTGAAGCTAGGAAAATATTCTTAGTACATAGAGCTTGGGGGGGAGGGGAAAAGTGGTAATAAAAAGGAAATACTCTGTTTATGCTTTCTTTTGGATTATGTATAGAATTACATTTTGATAGTCTGCCCAGAATTTCAAAACCTTGGATGTATATATCAAAGGTACTCCATGCATGCCTTCCCTTTTCCTTTTATTATTGCAGACACCCAAGTTCCCTTAAACAGAGGCCGAGCACCAGAATTTCCTGTCTGCAGCATGGCCAGACCTGAATCAGGAATTATCATGCTTTCTCAGCTCTTCATATTTTCTCAAATGCCTAACAGACACAGCTCATTTGGAAGACAGCTCCACTTTATAAGACAATAGCTAAAGCTAAATATTGTCCTTGCAAAATGTGAGCTATAGTATAGAAGAACACTGAAATGGACAATTTCTGTCAGCCCACACAATATAAGCACCATTTTTATTCAGCTCCCAATAACTTCTTCCAAGTTCTCACCTTCTTCTTACCATTTTAGTCTCCAGGATTGTGTTGCACATGGTTTTTAAAGCCTAGCTATTGCTGAGCAAAGCAGGAATACTGTGCCTTGTGGACTGTTTAAACCAAGCATGTTTACACATTTCAACATTATGTTACTTTTTAAAACATGCAACATATTTAATACATTCTAATCTTGTTCTCTTAAGTGGATCAGAATGCTTTTACATCCTGCAGTAGTTTGAATCACAGTAAGAAGTACCTAAAAAAGAGGAGGAATGGACAAAAATTTCACTCACTCAAGCACCCTTGTTATCACAAGCAAGAAAGGCCAACATGTTATTATTCAGGTATTGCAAATGACAAAAGAAATCTTTTAAGATTTTTGATAGCAAATGTAAAATGAAAAGTTATAAAACTCCTAGAAGATAACATAGGAGAAAACCTAGATGACCTTAGTATGGCAGTGACTTCTCAGAAATAACACCAAAGGCACAATCCATGAAGGAAGAATTGATAAATTGGACTTCATTCAAAGGACAAATGAAAGTCGATGTAAAGAGAATGAGAAAACAAAGCACAATGGGAAGAAAATATTTACTAAAGACCCAGCTGATAAAGGACTGTGGTGCAAAATATACAAAGAACTCAAAGTCAACATTAAGAAAGGAAGCGATCTAATTAAAATATGGGCCAAAGACCTTAACAGACATCTCACCAAAGAAGAATACACAGACTGCAAATAAGCACACAAAGAGAGGATCCACATCATATGTCATCAGGAGAATGAAAATTAAAACAATGATGAGATACTGCTATATACCAATTAGAATGGCCAGGTTCTGGAACACTGACAATGTGGTCATGGGGAGCCACAGGAACTCTCATTCATCGCTGGTAGGAGCGCAAAATAGCACAACTACTTCGGAAGATAGTTTGGTGGTTTCTTACCAATGTGAACAGATCCTTATTACACAATCCAGCAAGCATGCTCCTTGGTATTTACCCAAAGGAGTAGAAAATTCATATCTGCAAACATCTGCACATGGATGTTTGTATCAGCTTTATTCATAATTGCCAAAACTTGGAAGTAACCAACTTATCCTTCAGTAGGTAAATGGATAAACAAACTGGGGTCCATACAGACAATGGAATATGACTCAGCACTAAAATAAATAAGTAATCAAGCTATGAAAAGACATGGAGGAATCCTAGTAGAAGAAGTCAATATGAAATAAACTACATATGCATGACTCCAAATATGTCATTCTGAAAATGGCCAATTATGATGATTTAAAAAGATTAAGGGGTGGGGGAAATGGAAGGGCTCGAACAGGCAGAGCATGGAGGATTTTTAGGACATTGAAAATACTCTGAATGATCCCATAATGATGGGTACGTGTCTAAACCCAAGGAATGTACAATACCAAGAGTGAATCCTAATGTAAACTATAAACTTTGGGTGATTATAATGTGTCTGTGTGGTTTCATCAATTGTAGCAAATGTACCATTTCATGGGGGCTGTGCATGTGTAGAGGCAGAGGGTAATGTGGAAAATTTCTGTACTATCCTCTCAATTTTGCTGTGAATCTAAAACTGCTCTTAAAAAAACTACTCATTAAAAATAATAATGACATTTTTTAAAGGTAAAAAGCATAGGGGGAGAATGAGTGTCTCAACACAGTTCCTAAAAAATTCAAAGTAAGGACTTTTGCTCCCGTATCTTCAGCCTCCCTTCCTCTCATCAATATAAGGAACACATGAGGATTCTGATGCTCATGGATGAAGCAGACCTGAGGTTCTATATTTCTCACAAAGTTCCAGTAATGTTGCTGCTGTTGGTCTGTGGACCATGCTTTGTAGAGCAAGCCAAACACTACCTGAGGGCCAAGGTGTGCTGGATTTCTAAGGAATCACTTTAGAATCATGATGAGTGGAGCACAGACACTTGTTTTGGCCTTTGGCCTCCCTTCTTGACAACTTGTTGCTGGGTGAGCTGAAGAAAAAAAAATACTAGAAGGAGTACCTGACTTTAACTTAGGGATCTGCCCATTTGTGCTAGGACTAAAGAGAGAACTATAGGTAGAAATACAACTGGAATGGATGTAAATCACAGCATTATGTCTACTCATTACCCAAAAGACTTTGGCAAGCTACATAACTTCTGTAGAACTTCATTTATTTAGCTTTCAAATTAAGAGGTTGGACTGATGAAGGTCTTGATCACAGAGCAAGAGGAAGTCAACTGGGGTAGGAGTGTGGGAGTGGGGGGTGGGCAGTGAAGAGCTGAGGATATGTCAAGATATGAGGGTATCAAGGAGGATTGGTTGAATGTGGAGAGCAAAGTATGGTTGGTCACAGCCAAAGCTTCAATATAAATGTCAAGTTCAGAGTATAAGACAGAGGTAGAAATAGGGTAGTAAAAAATGAAGTTTAAGAGCAGGATGTAGAGAAAACTGGTGTGCGCCTACTTGCCTAAAGGGCACTGTGCTTGGAGATCAGGACAAAAATGCCATCATCAGAAAAGCTAGGTTTGCTGGATAGTAAGGATCAGAAGATCTGATCCTGATTGCAGAACCATCCCTGATCACAGAATCTGGGTTGTGTCTCCCACTTCATCCTTCCAGATCACCCCAGGAGATCTAGGAGGTTCCATCTGGGAAAATACTAGGAGTTCTTGGAAGGTAAAGAAGGAAGATGATTATTGGTTGGAATGAAAACAGGGTTGAATGAGTTCCAGAAAGTGGGGTTCTCAAGCTTGTGGACAACAATCTGCAGAAGACAACTTCAAAAAACCAACTAGAAGCAATATACAGAGAAGTTAAGATAAGAGGGGCTTCCTAAGAAAATAAGATTGCTGGTCCACAGCAAAAGAATCTGGAACTGGCTCTCCCAGGCAGTTGAGGGGGTGATCGTTCTGCAGAGAACTGCCCCCCGCCCCGGGATCTGAGAGGAAAACAAGAAAGAACAAGCAGAAGACTCCTGGAAATGGAGATGGTGGTAGTGTCAGCAAAGCACCCCAGCCACCTCAGAAGGATAGGGCCCTGGGCAGCCCCATTGTTGAAAATGAGGAGCCGCTTAAGAATAGAATGGAAGTGGGGCACCTGGGAGGCTCAGTCAGTTAAGCATCTGCCTTTGGGTCAGGTCATGATCTCCAGTCCTGGGATCGAGCTCTGTGTTGGGCTCCCCGCTCAGTTGAGTGTCTGTTTCTCCCTCTCCCTCTCTCTCTCAAAAAAGAAAGAAAGAAGGAAAGAAGTAATGGAAGGAAAGAAGGAAGGAAGGGAGGGAAGGAGGAAGGAAAGAAAGAGAAAAGGAGAAAGAATAGAATAGAAGAATGGAAATTAAAGTGAAGATTCCTGAAGAATTAAAACCATGGCTTGTTCAGGACTGGGACTTAGTTACCAGGCTAGAAGCAGCTGTTTCAATTTCCTGCTAAGGAAAATGCAGATGCCATTTTGGAAGAGTATGCAAATTGCAAGAAGTCGCAGGGAAATGTTGGTAATAAGGAGTATGTAGTTAATGAAGTTGTGGCAGAAATAAAAGAATATTTCAATGTGATGTTGGGCACTCAGCTGCTCTACAAATTTGGGAGGCCCCACTATGCAGAAATCCTCTTGGCTCGCCCTGATACGCCAATGTCCTAGGTTGAGGGAGCCCCACACCTAAAGAGATTATTTGTAAAGATCAGAGCAATGTTGGCATATATGCCCCTTGATGAGAAGAGCCTTGCATTATTGTTGGGCTCTTCACATGATTTCCTAAAATATCTGGCAAAGAATGCTGCATCTCTGCTTACTTCCAGTGATTACAAAGTGGCTTTGGCCACCACAAAGCCCCATGAGGGTCTACTGACCACTCACTGTTACATCTGTATCTGTAAACACTCTTTTTATTATTAGTCTTTTTCTTGTAAAATTGATGTTCTTTAAAATTGTTAATGTAGAACAGGGCTTGTGTTTCAGTTTGTTTTCTGTTTGTTTTTTTTTTTTTAATATAAAATGAAAAGAGTGCAAGCTCCTTTTCTCATTTCAGTCACTATCAATGTACACAGTAATTAGATGAAGAAGCAGCATTCAGTAGAACATTTTATTGCCTAGTTGACAACGTTGCTTGAACGTTGGTCATTCTATCCCTTTGATGCTACACAATTTTCTAGTATGTGTTAACACTACGTGACAAAATGTCCTGATTCCTAGTGCCAAAGTTTCAACTTAATGCATGTACCTGAAAACCCATGCATTTGTGCTCTTTTTTTTTAATGGGGTTTGAAATGAAACAGCCCATCCTCTGCAAGTCCATCTGTATTGTTCCTTAGGCATTCTATCTTTGCTCAAATTGTTGAAGGATGGTGATTTGTTTCATGGTTTTTGTATTTGAGTCTAACTCACATTCTAACAGGACAGAGGCAAGGCATTATTGGGTAGCCACGGTTTTCTGGAGAAGTTGATATTTTAGGAATTGTATTTCAGATCTTAAATAAAAGTTGTTTCTAAATTTCAAAGCAAAAAAAAAAAAATAAAAGCAGGATGTAGAGTAGGACAAGGTACAAGGTTGGAAAAAAATGAGTCAAGGGAGACTATTAAAGATGCATTCTATGAACCATGAACAGAGACCAGAGAGGCTGTTCTGTGTGAGATCATGATCTGAGCTGAAGTCAAGAGTCAGAGGTTTAATCAACTATGCCACCCAGGCTCCCTGTGACTAATCTTTCAAATCCCTTCCAGATCTATAATTTTATAATTATTGCTTCCCTTTTTCTTCATTTAGGCCTCTCCTTAGAATCATCTTGGACCATTTGGCCCCTGGGTTTCCATCTTCAGAGAGCATTCTTAAACTCTCTGTGAAAATTTAGAAGGTTATTCTTGTCAGTCTTGTCTTTTATTGGCCTGATTTCTTATATTTACTATTTTTGTCTTTCAGCACACATTTCATTTTCCCCTACAGCATATTGTATTAAGCCATGTTCTATTTTATTCTTTAAAATTTCTTATTTCACTATCACACCATTCTATTATTTTGAGTTTCCATTGGAAGCAATTTTAGTGGTATATATAATAATATTCTTCAAAACTCTTGTCCTGTTTTCTTTTCCATAATGAAAAGGTCACATTATAAGAGCTTTCTATGTATTTCTGGTGTGTTGATTTTTTTTCCCACTTTAGCAATGTTATAATGAAGTCAATAAATTTGAGTCCACAGACTACTAGCTTGAGAACTCTTCTTTGATGATTAATGTTCAGAAAGCTATGTCATAACTTTATATTTAGCTACTGTTTTCAACTTTCTATGAAGCAGCACTTTTGTTTTATGAATAATAAGCATATATTTAAAACAATACTTAAAATTTTCCTCAGAGAATCTTTAATAGAAATAGATATACTTTGTAAATGCAAATACAGAAATATTTCCATATTTATATATTCTATTAAAATGACATCCTTGGGACGCCTGGGTGGCCCAGTGGGTTAAAGCCTCTGCCTTCAGCTCAGGTCATGATCCCAGAGTCCTGGGATCGAGCCCTGCATCGGGCTCTCTGCTCAGCAGGGAGCCTGCTTCCCCCTCTCTCTCTGCCTGCCTCTCTGCCTACTTGTGATCTCTGTCTGTCAAATAAATAAATAAAATCTTTAAAAAATTTTAAAAAAATAAAACAACATCCTCAAATACTATCTCTGCGAGTGGATGTTTACATTACTCAAAATGTTATCTATTTGTGTATTCTAATACTTGTAATTGACAAAACACCTCTGAAATTCCCCAACCAACCATTACTGCTAATGATATGATCAAGGGAGACATTTCAAAATATAAACAGTATCTTAAAAACAATCCCGCTAGGAAGAAAAAAGATAAGCTTTACTTCCTTGTGATATATATATTTTTTCTTTCAAAGAAAAATCCTCTTCCTATCAGCTTTCACAGAATGGACAAATATTTTTATTCAGCTGCTTGCAATCCCTTTCTGTTTCTCCACTAGAATTCTCTGTCTTAAATTTTAGACTCTGAAGCTGTGTTACACACAGTTTAGAGCCTGATGAACAAAGCAGGAATATTACGCTTTGTGGACCTGGGATCATCACATTTTCTCAAGGCCATATGCTTCGGAATCTCCTGGAAGCTTGTTAAGAAATAAAATACTTGGGCACCCTTAGACCCACCAAATCAGAATTTCTGCTGATGGAACATACAAATCCATTTTTTTTACACTACTTCTACTGATCCTTACAAGCACTAAAGGTCAGGATGCACTGTACGAGAGTAAAAAGTCCTAAAGCAGCCACTTCCAAACATCTTTTAAAAAGTCTTTAAAAGACTTACCTCTATTGGCTCTTCTCTTTGCTAAACTATGAATGAGGGTTGATTAATGAGAAAAAAAAAATTTTGTCTTTCAGGACCAAAAGCCATTTCTACTTTCTCTCTCTCTCTCTCTCTCTCTTTTTAACTAGGCTTTGGTGGGCTGATGTGTCTACCCCAAAATATGTTCCACCTCAATGCTCCAAGTTACAAATGTATTAATTACCTGAATGGAGGACACATTTATTTACTATCTGACATCATCAGGTTAGCTTAGACTCATTTTTCATAAGTCTACATCTTGGGCAGCTGGGCTCCCAGTAAGGTAGGTGGAAAAGGAACTTCTAAAGCAAACTTGTCTACTTTTGTTTGGTTTTGTTTCTTCCAGGCTGCCTTCCCTTAGCTCTTTCTTCCTCTTGTCCTGAAGAACAGAAGAGCAGCTGTATCTATCCGTTCCTGCTTTTATTTCTCTTCATGCATTTCTCCACAGCCATATCCATGGAATATGCATGCTACATAATGAGATATGTTATTTCTTATTTCAGACTGGTTTTTATCACAGAAGATAATACCTTTCAAAAGATGGTGAATATCCCTAGGTCTTTGGCCATCTATTATTATACCAATGTGCGCGCGCGCGCACACACACACACACACACACACACACACAAAACTTAAGTTTGGAAAGCTTTCACTCTCCTATATGTCAGAGTCCTCAGTGATTCTGATTTCTGGAAATTCTTAAGTATTACTGGAGTGTGGCTATATTTGCTTGCAGTGTGTGTCCCCTCCTATTTAAATTTTGCTATTTCTTGAATCACTACATTTGCTTTTCAAAGCTCAGTGTATTTCTACAATACACGTTAAATTATAACAAAATGCAAGTCTATACTTCTCTTTCTTATGGACTCTTTCCCATGCCCTGAAGAGCATGTGATAAAGGAAAGAAAACCATGGACTAAATTTTAGTGACAAATCCAAGGCCACCACATTTAGCCAGTCTGGCCAAGCACACCCAACATTACAGAGAGGCCCTGAGTTGTCAGTCCAGTGGATGGAGGGGCCTCTCTAACTCCACAACTTACAGCCCATAATATACAACCACACAACTGGCTGTCCCAGCAGCTGCCAATGTTTCACAGTGCAGTTGCATTGTGAAAGCATTTCATAAATTAGATGCTCAGTACAAATGAATTAAGACTTTGCCTTTGATAAATCTCAAATATAAAGAGCTTACAATGGATATATATTATTTCTTCATTATATTTTTTTCTCTAAAACTGCCACTGTATTTCCTGACATTTCAATTCAATATCTAAGCTTAATCAATAGATATGGAAATGTTTTAGATCCTGAGTCACCTAATACCTAAGTGCTCTGAACAGGTGTCTACTAAAAAACATATAATCCATTTAGTGGAGACCTATAATACTCATTTTGTTTTCACAGATGGTGTTGGATTATTAAAGTGGAAATATGCCAAGAAGTTTTTAGAGTACATTTCCATTTAAGCTGGACTTTGCATTTTTTTTTAAGATTTTATTTTATTTTTTTTTGCCAGAGAAAGAGAGAGAGAGAGCACACACAAGCAGGGGGAGCAGCAGGCAGAGGGAGAAGCAGGCTCCCCACTAAGCAAGGAGCCTGATGTGGCGCTCAATTCCAGGACCCTGGGGTCATGAATTGAGCGGAAGGTAGACAGACACTTAACCGACTGAGTCATCCAGGCGTCCCTGGACTTTGCATTATTTAAAGCTGTGATCATTTAACTAGGTTCTAATCCTCTCATAGTCCAGTCTGATCAAATCCATTATTTTCTGTATCTCCCAAATTTGTTTTCCTGTTACTGACCACCCCATCAAGGAAAAGTCTGGGCGACAAAAACATATGATCCAGCTTCAAAGTGTTTCTTTATAGCCATATCCTTTTCTTTTCAGAGGGCAGGTAATGAATCAGAGTTAGGATAAACAAATGATGGTAAATCTACAATCAACTATTTGCATGGTGAAGTCATTAAGCTTCTCGTTATCTCAGGCTGGTCATCTGCTACATAAAGTAATAAATTCTTCAAACCACTAAATTTTTTAAGGGCAAACAAGTGTCAAGGTGGCTGGTTTGTTTGTCGGGAAATACTATAAATCCAAAATATTATCACTGTTTACCTAATCGTACACAATATCTACCCTGGGTCTTAGAGCAGAAAGATTTGGAGTTAGTGAATTCAGTTCTTTCAATTAGCTCTAGGACTTTGGACAAATTAGTCTTGTGTTCTTTTGGCTGCCTAGAATCTGAACTACTTTTGTATATCTGGAGAACTCCCCATCATTTGCATTCATTGAACTATCTCCCACTATAGAACCTGAAAAGACCAAAAACCCACTCCTCTATATGTCTCCCACTGCTAGCACCTAGGGTATTGCCACAAAACCTAGCCTTCTACAAATAGAAGCTTCCATATGAGAATCTGAGCTTGGATTGAGTAAAGTAGGCAGAGAGAGTAGAATTCATTTTGTCAGCGGAAATTGCACTGGTGCTACTACTTTGGTGGGCACAGGAGCTCAAGGAGTTTCTATTTGGCTGTTCCTACTAAATGGTATTTCCTGTATTGATCAGGATGTTGCCATGAGGATCCAGTTGGTTGTTCATGATATCTATCTTAGCTTGATAGGGAAGAAGGGAGAAAATCCAGAGAATGGATTTAGGGTATGATGTTTCATATCAGAATTCCATTTGAAAACTCTCACTCAACAAGTGGACTCTGTGGTGTAGGGTCCCAGCAATTAGTTTTGGCCCAGCATTGGTGTCCGTTAAGTATAAAAAGATCTGTGAATTTTTTCAGCTGCCCTAGAATATGAGGCAGACTAGAGGATGTGTTTACCTTAAGGATTTGTAGCCATATTCTACTGTCCACCCTCAAGCCAGTTAGGCTCCCCTCAGATGACACTGGATCTGTGAAATTTCAGTCAGCAAATTACAGTGATTTTCCTCAGTCTTCTCCAGGCAAACCAATGTATCAGAAACAACTTTGAATTTACCCCTACGTTAAAGCTTCTAATGTGCTGAAACTTAATTGCCTAGAATAGATTAGAATCTCAAGTAAAGAAAATGTTAGGGATGCCTGGGTAGCTCAGTTGGTTAAGCGGCTGCCTTCGGCTCAGGTCATGATCCCAGTGTCCTGGGATCGAGTCCCACATCGGGCTCCTTGCTCGGCGGGGAGCCTGCTTCTCCCTCTGCCTCTGCCTGCCTCTCTGTCTGCCTGTGCTCTCTCTCTCTAACTAATAAATAAATAAAATCTTTAAAAAATAAAACAAAAAAAACCCAAAATGTTAAATCTGTCATTTTTATCACCAAACAATTCACTTTGAGGTGTAAGCTGCATCAGGCCCATTTTATACTTGGAGAAACAAGTAGCAACCTGTAAGTATCTTTAGTGAATGCTAACCTTGAATTTGGAACTTGTGGTTCTTTCGTTAAAATATGCTAACTCTGTAAATAAAATCCCACATGTACCAATATTAAGAAGACATTTTTATTTCTTCCATATTAGAATATTTAATAAATGTCTGGTTTCAGAATTAACTAATTCCACTCCTTTCAAAAACATACACTTTAAAAGGAAAATATTTAAAATGGATAACACTACATGTATAGTATGTATATACTTCATCCACAGATATCATTTTTTTAACCTAAAGTTTTTTAACCTAAAAAATTACTTAAGGAGATTTAATAATTAGGGCTTACGATGAAACTCAGATAATTAAGATAATGGCTGGCACAGTAATAGAGACAAATTGACCAGTAGAGTAGATAGAGTTCAGAAGCTCCAAAAGAGGAGGATTCAGGGTGCAAATTTCGTATATGGGAGAAAAGGAGTGTTTAATAAATGGAGCTGGAAAAAAGTTATCCATTTTGGAAAAAGATCAAACTTGATCCCTACCACATGCCATAAGAAGAAGAATGCTATTATTAGTATTATTAATAAAACAGTTAAATGAAATAAGGATTTAAAATTCAAAAACAAAAATATAAAAGTTCTAGAAGAAAATATAGGTGAACACTTAATACCTTACACCTTAATTTACAAAAACCAAAAGCAAAGAAAAGTAAACTTTACTATATCAAAAGTAAGAAATTTTGTTCATCCAAAACATCTTAAGGAAAAGGGTGGAGGGATGGGAAAGTCCATAATGAAGGAGAAAACATTTGCACATTTGCAACAACAAAATATTGCTATAAAGAATATATCTTTGTGGCACCTGGCTGGCTCAGTTGGTTAAGCGTCTGCCTTTGGCTCAGGTCATAATTCAATAATCCCATAATCCCGATGCTGGGATCGAGTCCCATGTCAGACCCCCTGTGCAGTGGGGAGCCGACTTCTCCCTCTCCCCCTGCTGCTACCCATGCTTGTGCTCTCTCCCCTCTCTCTCTGTCAGATAAATAAATAAAATCTTTTAAAGGAGGAACAAATCTTTGAATGCTCCTTTAAAAATCAATAAGAAAAACAGGAACTGTATGGATAAGAGACATAGACATTTAAATGAAGATAAAATGTATGTGGACAATAAATAAATGATAATCAATATGATTAATGATCAGGGAAAGGCAAATTAAGACCATAATGAGGTACCATTTTCACGGCCATTAAATTTACCCAACTTTAAAAATCTGACAATGTCAAGTATCAGGAAGGATGTAGATTCCCAAAATCTCTTATACATTATCATTGTAAAAGCATATTAGTGAAACCATTCTGGAAGATAGTTTGACATTGTCCCCAAAATTTGAACATTTCCATGTGCCATGACCAGCATTGTTATTCCTAGGTGCATATGCTAGAAAAGCTTATGTGTGTGTACAAAAGAAGACATGGACAAGAGCCTTCTAACAGCACTACTTATAATAGGGAGCTGAAAACAATCAAGATGTCCATCAATATAAATAAACTGGTATATTTCCACAATGAAATATTACACAGAAATCATAATGTTACAGGGATACACTTTGTGGCAAGCTGAAAAATGGCCCCCTAAAATATTCACATTTCCTTATGCCCAGAACCTGTGACTATTCCCTTATATGGTAAAATGTGTGAATAAGTGTGATTAAGGGTAAGTGCTTATCCTTATTAACTTGGTAGGCCCTAAGTGGAATCATGTCTCTTATCCTTATTAACTTGGTAGGCCCTAAGTGGAATCATGTCTCTTATTAAAGTGAGGCGACTTTGACTCAGGTCATGATTCCAGGGTCCTGGGATCGAGTCCCACATGGGGCTCCCTGCTTTCCCTCTCTCACTCCCCTTGTGTTCTCTCTCTGTCAAATAAATATTTTTAGGGACGCCTGGGTGGCTCAGTTGGTTAAGCGGCTGCCTTCGGCTCAGGTCATGATCCCAGCGTCCTGGGATCGAGTCCCACATCGGGCTCCTTGCTTGGCAGGGAGCCTGCTCCTCCCTCTGCCTCTGCCTGCCTCTCTGTCTGCCTGTGCTCTCTCTCTCTAATAAATAAATAAAATCTTAAAAAAAAAAAAATTTAAAAAAAAATAAATATTTTTAAAAAATTAAAAAAATAAAGTGAGGCAGAAGGAATTATGAGACAGACCCACACAGAACAGAAAACAGTGTGAAGACACAGCAGAGAGAGAGAGATTTGAAGATGCTTGTGATGTGGCTACAAATGAAGGAATGCTGGCAGCCATGGAAGCTGAATGAGGCAAGAAACAGATTTCCCCCTCCAGAGGCCCCCACAGCCCTGCCAGCACCTTGACTAGTGCCAAGCGAAACTGATTTTGGACTTCTGACTTCCAGAATTGTGAGAAAATAAAATTTTTTTAAGCTTTATTTAAACATATAATGTAACCCCACCACCCTCTCCCAACCCCTCTTCCCCCCACCCCCCTCAGTTTGTTTTATGACATTAAGAGTCTCTTTTGGTTTTTCTCCCTCCCGATCCCATCTTCTTTCATTTTTACTTTTCCTACCACCTTAACTCCCACCCCCGTTGCCTCTCCACTTCCTCATATCAGGGAGATCATGTGGTAGTTGTCTTTCTCCAGTTGACTTATTTCGCTAAGCATAATACGCTCTAGTTCCATCCATGTCATCGCAAATGGTAAGATTTCATTTCTTTTGATGGCTGCATAGTATTCCATTGTATATATATACCACTTCTTCTTTATCCATTCATCTGTTGATGGACATCTAGGTTCTTTCCATAACTTGGCTATTGTGGACATTGCTGCTATAAACATTCGGGTACACGTGCCCCTTCAGATCACTACGTTTGTATCTTTAGGGTAAATACCCAGTAGTGCAATTGCTGGGTCATAAGGTAGCTCTATTTTCAATTTTTTGAGGAACCTCCATGCTGTTTTCCAGAGTGGTTGCACCAGCTTGCATTCCCACCAACAGTGTAGGAGGGTTCCCCTTTCTCCACATCCTTGCCAGCATCTGTCATTTCCTGACTTGTTCATTTTAGCCATTCTGACTGGTATGAGGTGGTATCTCATTGTGGTTTTGATTTGTATTTCCCTGATGCCTAGTGATGTGGAGCACTTTTTCATGTGTCTGTTGGCCATCTGGATGTCTTCTTTGCAGAAATGTCTGTTCATGTCCTCTGCCCATTTCTTGATTGGATTATTTGTTCTTTGGGTGTTGAGTTTGCTAAGCTCTTTATAGATTTTGGATACTAGCCCTTTATCTGAGATGTCGTTTGCAAATATCTTCTCCCACTCTGTCAGTTGTCTTTTGGTTTTGTTGACTGTTTCCTTTGCTGTGCAAAAGCTTTTGATCTTGATGAAGTCCCAATAGTTCATTCTTTCCCTTGCTTCCCTTGCCTTTGGCATTGTTCCTAGGAAGAAGTTGCTGCGGTTGAGGTCGAAGAGGTTGCTGCCTCTGTTCTCCTCAAGGATTTTGATGGATTCCTTTCTCAAGTTGAGGTCCTTCATCCAGTTTGAGTCTATTTTCGTGTGTGGTGTAAGGAAATGGTCCAATTTCATTTTTCTGCATGTGGCTGTCCAATTTTCCCAACACCATTTGTTGAAGAGGCTGTCTTTTTTCCATTGGATGTTCTTTCCTGCTTTGTCGAAGATTAGTTGACCATAGAGTTGAGGTCTATTTCTGGGCTCTCTATTCTGTTCCATTGATCTATGTGTCTGTTTTTGTGCCAGTACCATACTGTCTTAATGATGACAGCTTTGTAGTAGAGCTTGAAGTCAGGAATTGTGATGCCACCAACTTTGGTTTTCTTTTTCAATATTCCTTTGGCTATTCGAGGTCTTTCCTGGTTCCATATAAATTTTAGGATTATTTGTTCCATTTCTTTGAAAAAATTGGATGGGATTTTGATAGGCATTGCATTAAATGTGTAGATAGCTTTAGGTAGCATAGACATTTTCACAATATTTATTATTCCAATCCATGAGCATGGAACATTTTTCCATTTCTTTGTGTCTTCCTCAATTTCTTTCATGAGTACTTTATAGTTCTCTGAGTATAGATTCTTTGCCTCTTTGGTTAGGTTTATTCCTAGGTATCTTATGGTTTTGGGTGTAATTGTAAATGGGATTGACTTCTTAATTTCTCTTTCTTCTGTCTTGTTGTGGGTGGAAAGAAATGCAACTGATTTCTGTGCATTGATTTTATATCCTGACACTTTACTGAATTCCTGTACAAGCTCTAGCAGTTTTGGAGTGGAGCCTTTTGGGTTTTCCACATATAGTATCATATCATCTGCAAAGAGCGATAGTTTGACTTCTTCTTTGCCGATTTGGATGCCTTTAATTTCTTTTTTTGTCTGATTGCTGAGGCTAGGACTTCTAGTACTACGTTGAATAGCAGTGGTGATAGCGGACATCCCTGCCGTGTTCCTGACCTTAACGGAAAAGCTCTCAGTTTTTCTCCATTGAGAATGATACTTGCGGTGGGTTTTTCATAGATGGCTTTGATAATATTGAGGTATGTGCCTTCTATCCCTACACTTTGAAGAGTTTTGATTAGGAAGGGATGTTGCACTTTGTCAAATGCTTTTTCAGCATCTATTGAGAGTATCATATGCTTCTTGTTCTTTCTTTTGTTAATGTACTGTATCACATTGATTGATTTGCGGATGTTGAATCAACCCTGCTGCCCTAGAATAAATCCCACTTGGTCGTGGTGAATAATCCTTTTAATGTACTGTTGGATCCTATTGGCTAGTATTTTGGTGAGAATTTTTGCATCTGTGTTCATCAAGGATATTGGTCTGTAATTGTCTTTTTTGATGGGATCCTTGTCTGGTTTGGGGATCAAGGTGATGCTGGCCTCATAAAATGAGTTTGGAAATTTTCCTTCCATTTCTATTTTTTGGAACAGTTTCAGGAGAATAGGAATTACTTCTTCTTTAAATGTTTGGTAGAATTCCCCTGGGAAGCCATCTGGCCCTGGGCTTTTGTTTGTTTGGAGATTTTTGATGACTCTTTCAATCTCCTTACTGGTTATGGGCCTATTCAGGTTTTCTATTTCTTCCTGGTTCAGTTTTGGCAGTTTATATGTCTCTAGGAAAGCATCCATTTCTTCCAGATTGTCAAATTTGTGGGCATAGAGTTGCTCATAATATGTTCTTATGATTGTTTGTATTTCTTTGGTGTTGGTTGTGATCTCTCCTCTTTCATTCATGATTTTATTTATTTGGGTCCTTTCTCTTTTCTTTTGGATAAGTCTGGCCAGGGGTTTATCAATCTTACTAATTCTTTCAAAGAACCAGCTCCTAGTTTCGTTGATTTGTTCTATTGTTTTTTTTTTGGTTTCTATTTCATTGATTTCTGCTTTGATCTTTATTATTTCTCTTCTCCTGCTGGGTTTAGGCTTTGTGGTTTTTTCTCGAGCTCCTTTAGGTATCGGGTTAGGTTGTGTATTTGAGACCTTTCCTGTTTCTTGAGAAAGGTTTATATCACTATATATTTTCCTCTCAGGACTGCCTTTGCTGTGTCCCACAGATTTTGGACCATTGTATTTTCATTATCATTTGTTTCCATGATTTTTTTCAATTCTTCTTTAATGGGTCCTGGTTGACCCATTCATTCTTTAGAAGGATGCTGTTGAGTCTCCATGTATTTGTGCTCTTTCCAAATTTCCTCTTGTGATTGAGTTCTAGCTTCAGGGCATTGTGGTCTGAAAATATTCAGGGAATGATTCCAATCTTTTGATACCGGTTGAGACCTGATTTATGACCCAGGATGTGATCTATTCTGGAGAATGTTCCATGGGCACTAGAGAAGAATGTGTATTCTGTTGCTATGGGATGGAATGTTCTGAATATATCTGTGATGTCCATCTGCTCCAGTGTGTCATTTAAGGCCTTTATTTCCTTATTGATCTTTTGCTTGGATGATCTGTCCATTTCAGTGAGGGGCATGTTAAAGTCCCCTACCATTATTGTATTCTTGTCAATGTGTTTCTTTGATTTTGTTATTAATTGGCTTATATAGTTGGCTGCTCCCATGTTAGGGGCATAGATATTTAAAATTGTTAGATCTTCTTGTTGGACATACCCATTGAGTATGATATAGTGTCCTTCCTCATCTCTTATTATAGTCTTTGGCTTAAAATCTAATTGATCTGATATAAGGATTGCCACCCCAGCTTTCTTCTGATGTCCATTAGCATGGTAAATTGTTTTCCACCCCATCACTTTCAATCTGGAGGTGTCTTCAGGTCTAAAATGAGTTTCTTGTAGGCAGCATATTGATGGGTTTTATTTTTTTATCCATTCTGAAACCCTGTGTCTTTTGATTGGGGCATTTAGCTCATTTACGTTCAGGGTAACTATTGAGAGATATGAATTTAGTGCCATTGTATTGCCTGTAAGGTGATTGTTACTGTATATTGTCTCTGTTCCTTCCTGATAATACTTTTAGGGCCTCTCTTTGCTTAGAGGACCCCTTTCAATATTTCCTGTAGAACTGTTTTGGTGTTCACAAATTCTTTCAGTTTTTGTTTGTTTTGGAAGCTTTTTATCTCTCCTTCTATTTTCAATGATAACCTAGCTGGATAAAGTATTCTTGGCTGCATGTTTTTCTCATTTAGTGCTCTGAATGTATCATGCCAGTTCTTTCTGGCCTGCCAGGTCTCTGTGGATAAGTCGGCTGCCAATCTAATATTTTTACCATTGTATGTTACAGACTTCTTGTCCCGTGCTGCTTTCAGGATTTTCCCTTTGTCGCTAAGACTTGTAAATTTTACTATTAGATGGCGGGGTGTGAGCTGATTCCTATTGATTTTGAGGGGTGTTCTCTGCACCTCCTGGATTTTGATGCTTGTTCCCCTTGCTATATTAGGGAAATTCTCTACAATAATCCTCTCCAGTATACCTTCTGCTCCTATTTCTCTTTCTTCTTCTTCTGGAATCCCAATTATTCTAATGTTGTTTCGTCTTATGGCATCACTTATCTCTCGAATTCTCCCCTCGTGGTCCAGTAGTTGTTTGTCTCTCTTTTGCTCAGCCTCTTTTATTCTCTGCCATTTGGTCTTCTATATCACTAACTCTGTCTTCTGCCTCATTTATCCTAGCAGTAAGAGCCTCCATTTTTGATTGCACCTCATTAATAGCTTTTTTTATTTCAACTTGATTAGACTTTAGTTCTTTTATTTCTCCTGAAAGAGCTTTTATTTCTCCTGACAGAGTTTCTCTAATATCTTCCATGCCTTTTTCGAGCCCGGCTAGAACCTTGAGAATCGTCATCCTGAATTCCAGATCTGATATATTACCAATGTCTGTATTGATTAGGTCCCTAGCCTTCGGTCCTGTCTCCTGCTGTTTTTTTTGTGGTGAGTTTTTCCGCCTTGTCATTTTGTCTAGATAAGAATCCGCTGTTCTCCTTGTTAAGTGAACTTGGTCTTGGCTGGATTTCTTTGATCTTCTGGGGGAGGGGCCTGTTGTAGTGATTCTCAAGTGTCTCTGCCCCAGGCAGAATTGCACCGCCCTTACCAGGGGCCGGGCTAAGTAATCCTCTCAGGTTCACTTTCGGGAGCTTTTGTTCCCTGAACGCTTTCCGTAGAGTTCCAGAGGACGGGAATGACAATGGTGGCCTCCCAATCTCCGGTTCAGAGGAGCCGAGAGCTAGGGGCCCCAGTCTTCAGTGCGCCTTCGTAGAAAAGCGTTTAATCCCTTCGGTCTCCCCAGCCCCCGTTTGCGCTGGGAGACCGCGCTCAGAGAAAATTGTGCGTAATCAGTCCCGTCTCACTGGCTTCTGGGAGTGCTCTGAGCTCACCCAGCCTGTGACCAAGCGTCTCTGACTCTGGCAGAGTCCCACCTGGAGTCTCCGAACCCCGTAGATCCCTGAGCTCTCCCAGGTCAGAGTCCCCCCGGATCTTGTGGGGACCCCTCGCACAGAGCACTGGCCCGTGTCACAGAGCACCCGTCTGTGTCACAGACCACTAGGAAACCTCAGCTCTGTCTCCGCAGCTGGCTTACCCGCTCTAATACCTGTGAGCTCTGGGACACTCAGACACCCCCGATCCTTCTGTGACCCCGAGGGACCTGAGTCCACGTTGTCCCCGTGAGGTCTTCACCCCAGTTTAGCCTCTGGAGCGATGTCCCTCCGTGGAGCAGACTTTTAAAAGTCCTGATTTTGTGCTCCACCGATTGCCGGGAGCCGGCCCCTCCCCCTGGGGTCTATCTTCCCGTCGCATTGGATTCACTTCTCTGCTGGTCCTACCTTTCAGAAAGTGGTCGATTTTCCGTTTCTAGAATTGTTGTTTTTCTTCTCTTTGATCTCCTATTGGATTCATAGGTGTTCGGAATGGTTTGATAGGCTATCTAGCTGATCTCCTGCTGTCTGATGTCGTCTCAGCCTGCTACTTCTCCGCCATCTTGACTCCTCCCCTCGAGAAAATAAATTTTATGCTGCCAAGTTTGTGGTAATTTCTTCAGCAGCCTCAAGAAAAAAATATACAGTTCAATGACACATTCATAAATATGGCAAATGCATTTTTTAGAACATATTAGCTGAAGTAGAAAATTAAAATAAGAAGCCTAATTGTCCAATGTATACTTTCATAAACCAAATTATATTAACATAAAAGGATGTTAGGCAAAAATAATAAATCTAAACAAATAGGGGGGAAATATTCCTTAATTAAGACATCACTGTATTGGGATGTCTGGGTGGCTCAGTCGATTAAACACCCGACTTTTGATATCAGCTCAGGTCTTGATCTCAGGGTCATGAGTTCAAACCCTGTGTTGAGTTCCATATTGGGCATGGAGCCTACTTCAAAAAAAAAGGGCGTGCCTGGGTGGCTCAGTTGGTGTAAGTGTCTGACTCTTGGTTTCAGCTCAGGTCATGGTCTCATGGGTCCTGAGACTGAGCCCAACATCTGGCTCCACACTCGGTGGGAAGTCTGCTTGAGATTCTCTCCCTCTGCCCCTTACTCCCACTCACTGAGGCATGAATGGACACTCTTTCTATCTATCAAATAAATAAATCTTTTTTTAAAAAAAGCTATCACTTTATCAAGTACACGGTTCTTTCCTGGCCATCATCATACTGTCTTAGGATGCAGAGAATTACAATAGAATAAAGCACTCTAATTATGGTAATTAGGTACAAAATAAGGTGGAATGGTCATAGAGTGGTGAGAATGACATTAGTTCTTTAGGATGTAAGTAAATGAGACATAGGAATGAGGTTGTTGAAATACAGACAGGAAGAGTCAGCAATTCGAGAGATAGGAACAAGTGCAGTTACAAAGAGCTTCTCAAAGGGATTCAGATTGAATCTGCAGTTAGCAAGCAGCTCATGACATAGCCTCATCCACTTTGCTGCTGTCATACATCCAAACTAGTGGCTCTCAGACTTTAGATGGAATCAGAATCACCCGGGAAGCTGGTATAAACCCAGAGGTTCAGGCTTATTCTCTTCAGGGAGCAGGCTCTATGATCTGACATCTCCAGGTATCCTGATAGGCATCAGCGTTTGAGAACCGCTGACTGAGAAAAACACACAGAGGAAAAACTATGATGTCACTGAGAGCAGTCCCCTCAGAATGAAACAGAAAATTTTATTCTTTTCCCTCATTGCTCGTTCATGTCTGTTCTCTGAGACTACTTACCTCTCTGTGTCCCTTCAATGAAATCTGAGCAGATTCCATGATGTTTCTGATCACTCTCAGAAAATAAAAAGCCCTCTGGTCACTTTTAGTCAGAAAACATTTAATTTCAGTACTTAAATGATCATTTTCAAGTAATGCTCAAGACTCTTAACTGCATTTAAAACTTCCTCCATCTCTGTTTTGGCAAGAATGTGGAGAAAAAGGAACCCTGTACACTGTTGGTGGGAATGTGAATTGGTGGGGCCACTGTGGAAAATGGCAAGGAGGTTCCTCAAAAAAGAAATATGACCCAGTGGCTCCCATACCGAGTTTTTACCTCCCCAAAATACTAATTTCAAAAGGGCATAGGCACCTCTGTTTATTGCAGCATTATTTATAATAGCCAAGATATGAAAGCAACCTAAGTGTCCATCGAGAGATGAATGGATAGAGAGCAGTCCCCTAAAAATGAGACGGAAGTTACACACACACACACACACACACACACACACACACACACAGGAATAGTACTCAGCCATAAAAAAAGAATGAGATCTTGCCATTTGTGACAACATGGATGGATCTAGAGGGTATTATGTTAAGTACAGTAAGTCAGACAGAGAAAGACAAATATTACATGATTTCTCCTACACGTGGAATCTAAAAAACAAACGAATAAACAAACAAAAATCAGAAACAAAGCCATAATACAGAGAACCAGTGATTGCAAGAGAGAAGGGGGCAATGGGAAAAATGGATGAAGGAGAGTAGGAGATACAGGCTTCCAGTTATGCAATGGATAATTTGAGGGCATGAAAGGTATAGTATAGGGAATATAGTCAATAGCATCATTGTATGTAGACAGATGGTAGCTATATTTGTGGTGAATATAGGTATAGACTTGTACAATCACCATGTTGTCCACCTGAAACTAATGTAACACTGTGTGTCAACTATATGTCAATTATACATATATAGAAATAGATAAAGATAAAGATATAGATATGCTAAATAAGACCCACAGTAATTGTTACAAACAACAACAAACCCCCACCACCTCCGCTCAGGCTAAGGGATAGGAGGGCAGCCTGCAGTGCCCAGATGGCTCCAGTTACCTCCCTTATCTCGCTGCCCTCTTCTCCATGGACAGGCTGGCTCCAGCTCTTCTAGATTTCACAGAAGTGTTAGACAGCTATAAAGTCCAAGACAGTTCTCATTGACAGGCACCAATATAATCTGGCATTGGTTTCCTCTGAGCTTGGCAGGGATTTAAAGCTGATTCTTTCTCATGGAGTGTATTTGTAATTTCTATGAAACAGTCACTGGCAACAGGATCCCCCACTGTTGCACTCTTAATACAAGTGAGGTCTCCTCTGCCTGGACATTCAGGACTTTATCCTGACTTTCTGAGGCCCATTCTATTTTCTCAAGTGCCTATCATCCCTGCAAGGTGGTTTCGGGTATGTGAATTCTGGCAATGCCAGCTGTCTCTAAGGCAGCAAGTCTTTCAGCTTTTCTAGCTGCAAACTGTGCCCCAGACTCCAGCACATAAGGCATAAGGGGCTTCCTTGAACCCCCTCTCATTCCACTTGAGGGGAGGTAGAAGGGACATTTCACAGCACTCGAAATCAAATGATCTTTACTTGAAGAGACAGAACTAAAACAAACCTAGCATGGAAAGGCAGTGAATTAGTAGCATCAAGAGAAATGAGACAAGTATCCATATTAATTTGAATAAAGTAGACTAGAAACTAAATTTTTTAACATGGATTAAAGAGGTTCATTAAAATAATAAAAGATAAAAATTAACAAAATTTATCAAAATACATGAAGAAAAGTTCTTAGTATCGAGTGATAATTTGGTATAGGCACAGTTAAATACACATTGCTTAGCTCTTAACCAATTGTATAAAATATACATAAAGAATAATAAATTCAGAATTTTATATATAACAATTTTGTAAGCCTTTAAACAGTTAATTAGTACACGTGACCCTTTAAATAAATCTCTCTATATATATTTTGCCAATTCCAAGTGTCCAAAATATGCTATTTTTACTTTGCAAAAGAGTAAAACTAGATATTTACAGAAGAAATATTAAAGAAGGATCTGAAACATTTAACAATTCAAAAACAGTGTTTTATATATTAGACCAAAATATAAATCTATAATTATAAACTATTCAGGAATTAATGATGATGACTACATTATATCCAAAATTTACAGGAAGTAGCCAAAGTAATGCTCAAAGGTAATTTAAAAATTTTAGATCATAATTTAAAGTAGCTTAAAGTGAATTATTTGTCCCTTATTAATTTAAATTCAAATATTTAGAAAAATTCATAGAGATCTAGGGGAATCCAAAAGAAAATATTAATGATTTTGAGTCCTTAGAATGCAATGCTGAGTAGGACAAAATCCCTACATTTTTACTTATGAAAAAAAAAATAGTGGCTGGTTAATTTGTGCACAGCATTCTTCTATACATAAAATAGTGAACAAAGTGCAAAATAAAACAAAATAGTGAACCAGTCACAGTTCTGGTTCTCAAGAACTTCAAAGTCAGGAGGGAATAAAGTAAATATGTAATCCAAATATAGGGGATCAGTTGTTCTCTGATGGTACAAGGGGCCAGAGAGCAGGCAGCTGGACAAACTTCAGTCTGTAAGGTGACAGTGAAGGTATCCCAAGGGACAGGATGTATAACCTGAGTCCTAAGGGTAAATGGCATCAGGGAGGTGTGGGTTGTCAGCACAGGAAGAAGCATGTGAAAGGAGAGAGAGCAGAATATGGCTGGAGAACTGCAAACATTTCAATATTGCTAGAGATTAAATGACTAAATGTATTCTTGGAGGGACAGACTGTACCAACCACAGAAAGTCGACAGGAAATATTAAGGAATTTTAACATTATCTTGGGAAGTACTGAAGAATTCTAAGAAGGAGTGGAACATGAGATGTGCATTTTACTTTTTTATTTATTACTTTTTTTTTAGATTTTATTATTCATTTGAGAGAGAGAAGAAGAGACAAAGGGAACACAAGCAGGGGCAGAGGCAAAGGGAGAAACAGACTCCTTACTAAGCTGGGAGCCTAATGCAGGGCTCAATCCGAGCACCTGGAGATCATGACGGGAGCTCAAGACAGATGCTCAACCATTTGAGCCACCCAGGTGCCCCGAGATGTGCATTTTAGAACTGTGACTGGATGGGGTGTGATATGTTATCCCCTCCTTCCAGGGTGAGACCCCTGCCTCACTAAGAGCAGAAGGGGCTCACAAATCATAGATAGTAGAGTCACATGCATGCATGGCAAATGACACCAAGTAAGGAAATGAATACTCCAAATCCAAAAATGGTGTAGGGAGTCACAACCGAATACCAACAAATACTGACCACTTAAAACAGAAGATCCAAAATGAGGGATAAAAGTAGAGTGGTCAGACTAAAGGGCTCAAAGGAAGAAGACAAAACATGAGAGAAGAATGGAGTTGCAATTCTATATAATTAACAGAGACATTATAAACTCTTGGAACTAAGGAAAATTGGCAAAGCATCCACTGGTAAACTTGAGGAAAACCATTTCAGTGAAGCACGATACCATCACCCTCTTGGGTTTCCTTTAAGGTCAGCTGGTGAGCTACTTTTTAGAAGCTGGCCATTTGGTCCCATTATATAACTTTAAGGGCTCAATCCCAGCACCTGGAGATCATGACGTGGCTCAGTGGGTTAAAGCCTCTGCCTTCAGCTCAGGTCATGATCCCGGAGTCCTGGGATCAAGCTCCACATCGGGCTCTCTGCTTAGCAGGTAGCCTCCTCCTACCCTCTCTCTGCCTGCCTCTCCACCTACTTGTGATCTGTCTGTCAAATAAATAAATAAAATCTTTAAAAAAATATTTACTTTCTGAAACTCTGAGGAAATTACAAATCTATTGAAGAAGTCTATGGTCCTAATCAAAATTCTTTGGGCTTTGAGTGAGTCTGATTATGAATACCACATTAAATACATCAAATGCCAAAACTAAGTGTTAATATACTCACAGATGAAGTTAGGAATTGCAGAATTTCAGTAAAATCAGAGTTCTAGTATTACAGTTGCATATAATTCGCCATTCAATTATTTACTTATTTAATCAATCATACACAAAATATTTGTTGAACATCTACTATGAACTAGGTCCATTTCAGGTTCAGGGAATAGTGTGAATAAAACAAACAAAATCTTGCTCTCAGTGGACACCCTCATGTTGCTTTATATAAGAGCTCAGTCCATGAAATTAGAAAAATTCATTATGCATGACATTTTGCCTCTTTTGAAGAGAAGGCATGGGTACTTTGAAAGCTTTAGAGATTAGTCTGTGATATATATTTTCACTTCTTCCCAAATGCATTTAAAATATTTATCAACTCTCTCTGACAAAAAAAAAAAAAAAAAGGGAATAATGCTTCTTTTTCGAAAGCAAAGAAAAAGGGCCTGTAATATAATCTACTTCATTGCTCATGAGAATGAATTCTAAAAACAGCACAGGATGTTGTTTTAAGAACCATTTTGAAGAAATTATAATTTCAAACTTGGAATCTGTCAGCCAAACCCTTGATTCACCAGTCACCTGCATATTTGGAGATTCATTAATCTCCAGATGTGTCTTAATTACACCAATAATGTAAGATGAAGTACACGTCAAGTTCTGTTTTGCAAATTTCAGAGCTCATTTCTAATGCCTTTGTTCTACTTACACATATTCAAGAATTGTTTATCTTTTTGCATATTCATGAGTGATATCATATAAAGACATGATAGAATTGAGAGCTTTTCACAACTTTCTTACTTATTCACAGAACATTATCACTTATAAATTCTAACAGGCATAATGATAAATGCACAAATTTCTGTTTGCTTCTCCAAATTCCACAGGTACTTGGTTAAATTTCCCCACAATTTTGATTTTGTTGCAGGGGAGGCCAAATATTTTATTGTGACTTAACTGCAGAAAAGTTTTTTATACCTGTATATAAGTTGCTCCCAGTTAGTTTTCCTACTTTGATGAAATGTAAACATTTCTTTTCAACTAGGATATATTTTGACATTTTTAGTGGGTCCCACCTACATTTAGGTTGTTCTTTCCCTGTGCAGTTTTTCCATAATGTATTATTGAGTAAGCTGAGAAACAACTGATCTCATCTACTATGTCTGATGATATTCTTGTGTTTTTTCTCACTTAGTAATGAAGGTGTTCCTTTTTATAGGAACCTCAGCATCTGTATGTTGAAATACCTGTACAAAATTATACAGGAGGCTCATTTTCATTTTCTAACCAAGATCTTGTACATTAAAGATCAGATCCTAAAAACGCTGATTTTTTTTTTTTCAAATTCCAATGATTTACAACTGCTGCTTTTTGCCAGAGAGCATTTTAATTTAGGGTAGTTAATGTTACTTGAATTGCTACATCATTAAACTACAGGTTTCCAAGCAGAAGGAAGCCTTGCAATAGAGACATCAAGTCTATAAAACAATAAATAAAGAGAACCAAACCATCAAGTTTTAAAAGTTGATATCAGAAATAAACTGCTATGAAATAATTCTTTACAATGTGTGAATGAAAAGCCAACCACCAAAAAGTGAAAATAACATCTAAATGAGAGACAGTTTATATTCTGTTGGATGATGGGATTAAATAACATGAGGACTGAAAATATACCTGTATATAAAAAGTTTGGTTCCCAAAATAATTACAAAATATTTACACCAGCTCTAAGGGAATGGCTGGAATATAAACAAAGTACCCTATTAGAAAGAGCTTCAGGGGCGCCTGGGTGGCTCAGTCGGTTAAAGCCTCTGCCTTCAGCTCAGGTCTTGATCCCAGGTCCTGGGATTGAGCCCCGAATCAGGCTCTCTGCTCAGCCGGAAGTCTGCTTCCTCCTCTCTGCCTGCCTGTCTGCCTGCTTGTGATCTCTGTCTGTCAAATAAATAAATAAAATCTTAAAAAAAAAAAAGAGCTTCAAAGAGCACTTTTATTGTCGCAATTAATTTACTTTCTGGGGGCACCTGGGTGGCTCAATGGGTTAAAGCCTCTGCCTTTGGCTCAGGTCATGATCCCAGGGTTGGGATCAAACCCCGCATCAGGCCCTCTGCTCAGCAGGTAGCCTCTTCCTACTCTCTTTCTGCCTGCCTCTCCACCTACTTGTGATCTCTGTCTGTCAAATAAATAAATAAAATCTTTTTAAAAAATTTACTTTCTGAAACTCTGAGGAAATTACAAATCTATTGAAGAAGTCTATGGTCCTTCATAAGTCAAGACCAGAAATTATATAACTTTTCATAATTATCAATAGTAACAAAAGCATTGAAGACATTCAAATAGAAAGATATGCTTTTAGTTTGGATTCACCTAAACATAAGTGCAACTCAGAGAAATTGTACTTTTTCTAAACAAGACAACATGGAAGTGAAAGTTAAATATTAAATATCCATTTCCATTTAACATTTTAAGACTGGCGAGATTAGCATGGTAAGTCATACCTTGATATCACATCCAATAACAATATTATCAGAAACTCATTTATTCTATAAATGCAAAATGTTAAAATTTTACTGACTTTACTTCAGGTTTTCACTATTTTAATTTTATTTATTTATTTATTATTTTTCTTTTTAGCACAGCTGTGTGTACAAAGCAGTACAGAAAGGCAGTATGGCATTATAATTAAGAGAGGTTAGTTAGCTGTCCTGAGTTCAAACGTGGGTTCCATGCCACCTGAATAACCTTGAGCAAATCTGCTCACTTGCATTTGCCTCAATTTCTAAAATGAGAAGGGCAATATTTACTTCAATAAGATAAGTAGCTTGAAGGAGTAGCTTGCGATGCTTAGAGTCTCAAACGAGAAGTGGGCACAAAAATCCAATTCTGGTCTCATTTACTCTCATTTACTTACTCTTTTTTTGTCTTTCAGCAGCAGTCCAAGCAAGAAAAAAATCAGAACACACGTCTGGCTCAATTTCAACCTCTTCCTTCTCTTCATCCACCAGTGTTCTCGATCCACTGAAAGGAAACTTAAGGAATTTGAAAAATCTTATTTTCCATGTCAGAAGCTATTACATCATCCTCCTTGCAATAACATGTCTTAATCTTCTCCAGGTTTGATGAATTTTTGGGCCAACTAGAATAAATGTCATATACTTGAAAAGCTAGAAAAGAATGAGTATTTAAATTTTCAAGACATCACCTCCCTCACAATAGTTAAAAAAGGGAAAGTTGAGCGATTGAGCTAAAGGACAGGAGGTAATATTTTTAGGCTTCTGAAAGGATACCCATCAAAATAATGGTTAAAAAATTATGTTATCTGGACCAAAGCCCTTGCCAAGCTGACCTTGGCAGACAGTGAATCTGTCCATTCTAGACCTGCCAGTCTCAGCTGCATACTTTGCTTTAATAGTTTGGATGCCTCTGTTTCTCCTCCAACCACCGTGGAGGAAGGGCTGAGAAATCAATAGAGAGGCAGTTTAACAATCAGTAAGATTCCCCAGGATGTGCCTATGAGGATCTCCTTCAATTCTTCACAGTTTCCTCCCAGTATCCTGGAATAGTGTCTACAAATAAGTTGCTTTTAAAAAAACATTTAAATTAATTCCACATTAGTGTCTGTATTACTATGAGCTTTACTACTATTTGTGGAGAAATGACATCCAGCTACAAAACAACAGCCTCATTGATTTAACCTCATATGGCCTTATACGGTAGATAGGAGACTTGTTTATATCAATATTTCCTTATTCTGTTTGAGGATTATCAAAGATTTATGAACTCACTTTAGAAAACCTCAATCCCTAACTGCAGTTTTTAAATACTTCTAAAAATCAGTGACCTCATTTTCAATTAATGAAACCAATTAAACCATACAAAGCTGTTCATCTTGGTCATATCTCAGTACTTAACACACTTCAAGGAACTGATTTTTGGCTTCTATGTGTCTTCTGTTATATCCAGAAGGTTGAGCTCTACCTTGTTGCTCTATATATCAATTCTGATATTTAAAGACAGAGGTATATACATTACATTTTAAAATGTATTTTAAAATTTAAACTTAAATAGTAAAGTCAAACTCTTAAAAATTTGATATGACATCACAGTAAAATGTTCATTTGACCAATGGAGCAGTTCCACTATGACACTAAGAGCATTTAGCATTTTAGCAAATCATATCTTGTAAGGAATGCTAATATTGTCTTCAAGCTTCCTGGAATGCATAGGGCTTTTGTCTCCCTTTACAGATGCAAATGATAGCTCCTTAGGTATCATTCTTAGAGGAATGATTTTTCTGGGCTTATTTCTTTAATCCCAGTTTTTGAGAGATAAAGGGACATACTTACTTTCACATACACAGAGCCATATCTTCACCAGATCATAATGCCTAGGTAATACCTATATATGTGCCAGTGTATTACATCTCACCTAAAGAACCAGATACCACCCCCACACACACACCCCTCAGTGTACTCCTGGGGGATAAAAGTAAAGTGAGATGGCAAAGGTGGCCTTGAACAAGACAGAGTAGCATAACTGAATGCTGGATGAGCAATGAAAGGAGCAGTGAACCTAAATTATCTCAACAATAACAACCTTTACTTCTAGCTATGTAATTCAGTCTCAATTTGTTGTTGTACCAGGTAAGAAAGCAAAATTAACCCAGGTGACACCCTGGAGCCAGCAGAAGGTATAATGAGAACACATAGGAAGGCAAGGATTCATACCAACTAGAGAGATGAGCTTAAAGAAGTCTTTCCCAGAAGAGTTGATACTTTGAAAGGAACAGGACTGAGCAGAGAGTGAAGATGCTGGGAGAAAGGCTTCTTAGAAGGTGCTAGGCTATTAGGAGGATTCATGAGATGACACCAGAAACACCCACCCCTAGTGCTTGGTGCATTATGCTAATTCTTGATCTCTTTAGCTTGACAAGGAAGAGTTTGCCTTTGATCAATGTGGTGCCAACCCCATTCTTAGTGCTCAAAAGGAGAGCCCATAGAGTTATGGGAAAGCCTGGTCAGGGCCAGCTTCAAGGGCAGACAACCTGTGGAGATGCACCCAGCCCCACACTCAGAAGGGGCCTGAGCTTGGTTTAATGTTCTGCTCTCATGGCCTTGAAATTCTCAGTACTTTTGAGCAAGGTACCCTGCATTCTTATTTCATACTGAGCCCCACAAATTATGTAGCCAGCCCTGGGTATGGCACCAGAAAATCCAGACTTATGTCAATCAGACTGATTCACATCCTGGTTTTCTCACTTCCCAGCTTCACAAATCTCTTAAATTTCTTTTTCTACAGCTTCAAAAATGGCAAGATCTCCAAAATCTATTCATTTGCAAGGATCAAATGAATTGTGATGGTAAAACTAATGTTTGTTTTATGAGATATTGTAGAAATGGAGAGGACAGCAATTGCTTAGCTACTGGGACATTTGTGTTAAAGAAGTTGCTATTCGGAATGATTTTAAATATCTAGAAATTAGTACATGCCCACCATTCTTTCTTCTCTTGGCTTTTCTTTCTTTTCTCCCTCTCCTTTCCTTTGTAACTGATCTCATTCTATGTGTCCAATACTGCACTTAATGCTGCAAATGCAGATCCAACAAGACAGAGGTCCTTCCCTCAAAGGGTTTGTAGTCACCCAGAGGAAACAGAAACAGAAACTGTTAATAATGGTGAATGGGATGGGTACATCATAGAGGAAGCACGTGGTGCAATGAAAACAGTGCCTCGGATGTGGGGAGGTAATGTGGGCAGAGGTGGTACAGAGAAGTCCCAACCAAGAGGGTTGATGCATTAATAGAGGGGCAGGATTTAGATGAAGGGGGGAGGTCTTATGTGGAAGGTGTTTAAGGTAAAAGAGAAAGTGGACATGCAGTCATAAAAGCTTGAAACTCATACTGATTATGAAGAATACAAGTCCTTCTATAAATGGTGCCAAAGATGCACATAGAAAAGGGAAGGATGGTGAGCAAACTAGGAAAAGCCCAAATCCAAAGATATTAAAGTGTAAACCGAATTTTAGCTTCATCCTGAACTTTCCTTGAGAATTATAAGATAAAGAAAGTACAGAAAGGGTAGGGTGAGATACATGCTTTAGAAAGATGTGTAGAGGGTTGGAGGCAAGATGGTGGAGGAGCAGCAGACTGAGATGACATCAGGTCGCAGGAGTTCAGCTAGAGAGTTATCAAACCATTCTGAACACCTACAAACCCAACAGGAGATCGAAGAGAAGAAGAGCAACAATTCTAGGAACAGAAAATCGACCACTTTCTGGAAGGTAGGAAGTGCGGAGAAGTGAATCTGAAGCGATGGGAAGATAGACCTCAGGGGGAGGGGCCAGCTCCCGGCAAGCAGTGGAGCAACAAAGCACAAAATCTGAACCTTAGAAGTCTGCTCCACTGAGGGACATTGCTCCAGAGACTAAGCAGGGGTAGAGCCCTCATGGGGACAATGTGGTCTCAGGACCCATGGGGTCACAGAAAGACCAGGAGTGTCTGAGTGTGGTAGAGCTCCCAGGTATCAGAGTAGGGAGGCTGGCAGCAGAGATGGAGCCAAGGAGTGAGCTCTCAGCTCCAGGTTATCTTAAACTGTGATCCATGGCACAGTCTGACCACTGCTCTTCGAGCAGGGACCCCGCAGGTGACAGATCCAGGGAGTGGCATGGAAGCATGCTGCAGGAATGTGCTGGGTTTGGAGACTCCAAACAGGGCTGTGGACCAGAGACAGAAACACTCAGTCACAGGCCAGGTGACCATGGAGTGAGGCCAGAGAGGAGGAAGACAGGAGGGATTGACTGCTTTTCCCCAAGGGTGCAATGAGGAGTGGGGCCCTGAGCTCTCAGCTCATCAGGGCTGTAGATTGGGAGGCTGCCATTTTCATTCCCGTCCTCCAGAGCTCTACGGAAAGCGTTCAGGGAAGAAAAGCTCCCGAAAGCGAGCCTGAGCAGATTACTTAGCCCAGCCCCTGGCAAGGGCTGCACAATTCCGCCTTGGCAGAGACATTTGAGACTCACTACAACAGGCCCCTCCCCCAGAAGATCAGCAAAAACATCCAGCCAGGACAAAGCCTACCAATCAAGAAGAGTGGAACATCAGAGCTAAGGGAAAGCAATGCATGGAATTCATGGATTTCTCCCCATGATCCTTTAGTCTTGCAAAGTTAATTTTTTTTTAAATTTTACTTTTCTCTTATTCTATTTTTTTAACTTTTCCTCTTTCCTTTTTTAATGTTTTTTTTCACTAGTTTATCTTAACAATACCTTTCTAAAAAAATCTTTTTAAACCTTCACTATTATAGTCATAGTTTATCCTTCATTGTATTTAACCTTCTTTTTTGTAAACATATAGGTATTTTTTTTCCTAAAAAATTTTGGGATATAATTTCTTCTAATAGATCAAAATATATCCTACATCTAGCACAGGGCTTTATTCTAGGATCCAGCCTGAGCACATTCTCTCCACTTTCTTTTTCTCTCGTTTTCCAACCAACTTATCAATTCTTTTTTTAGAGTTTTTAAAAAAAATTTTCATCTTTACAGTCATATTCCATCCCCTCATCATGTTTGCCCTTATTTTTGTGTATATATGTAAATTTTTCTTTCCTTAAAATTTTGGGATGTAGTTTCTTCTAAGAGACCAAAATACACCCCAAAATCAAGTGGGTGGCTCTGTTCTAGTCACCAGTCCAATATATATATATACACATATATATATGTATATATATATAACCAACCCCTGATTTGGGGTTTCTTCTGACCTGGTTAGTGTACATTTTTTCTGGAGTCTTTGCCACCCTTTTAGTATTTTATTCTCTCTTTCGTGTATTTTTATCTGGCTAAAATGACAAGGCAGAAAAACTCACCACACACACACACACAAAAAAGAACAAGAGGCAGTACCAATGGCTAAGGATCTAATCAATATGGACATTGGTAATATGTCAGATCTAGAGTTCAGAATGATGATTCTCAAGGTGCTAGGTGGGCTTGAAAAGGGTATAGAAGATATTAGAGAAACCCTGTCTGGAGAAATAAGAGCCCTTCCTGGAGAAATAAAAGAACTAAAATCTAACCAAGCTGAAATCAAAAAAGCTATTAATGAGGTGCAATAAAAAAATGGAAGCTCTTACTGCTAGGATAAATGAGGCAGAAGAGAGAACTACTGATATAGAAGACCAAATGATACAAAATAAAGAAGCTGAGCAAAAGAGAGACAAACAACTACTGAACCAGGAGGGGAGAATTCAAGAGATAAGTGATACCATAAGACAAAACAGTAATAGAATAATTGGGATTCCAGAAGAAAAAGAAAGGGGGGGGGGCAGAAGGTGTATTGGAACAAATTATAGTAGAGAATTTCCCTAATATGGAAAAGAGAATAAGCATCAAAATCCAGGAGGCACAGAGAATCCCTCTCAAAACCAATAAAAATAGGTCCACACCCCATCATCTAATAGTAAAATTTGCAACTCTTAGTGACAAAGAGAAAATCCTGAAAGCAGCTCAGGACAAGAAGTCTGTAACACAATGGTAAAAATATTTGATTGGCAGCAGACTTATCCACAGACACCTGGCAGGTCAGAAAGAACTGGCATGATATATTCAGAGCACTAAATGAGAAAAATATGCAGCCAAGAATACTATATCCAGCTAGGTTGTCATTGTAAATAGGAGAGATAAAAAGCTTCCAGGACAAACAAAAACTAAAAGAATTTGCAAACACCAAACCAGCCCTACAGGAAATATTGAAAGGGGTCCTCTAAAGCAAAGTAATAGACCAGAAAGGAACAGAGACAATATACAGTAACTGTCACCTCATAGGCAATACAATGGCACTAAATTAATATCTTTCAATAGTTACCCTGAATTTTAATGGGCTAAATGCCCCAATCAAAAGACACAGGGTATTAGAATGGATTAAAAAACAAAACCAAAATAAAAAATGGATAAAAAAACAAAATATGCTATCTACAAGAAACTCATTTTAGACCCAAAAACACCACCAGATTTAAAGTGAGGGGGTGGAAACAATTTACCATGCTAATGGACATCAAAAGAAAACTGGGGAGGCAATCCTTCTATCAGATCACTTAGATTTTAAGCCAAAGACTATAATAAGAGATGAGGAAGGACCCTATATGATACTCAAAGTGTCTGTCCAACAAGAAGACCTAACAATTTTAAATATCTATGCCCCTAAGATGGGAGCAGCCAACTATATACACCAACTAAAAACAAAATCAAAGAAACACATCAACAATAATATAATAATAGTAGGGGACTTTAACACCCCTCTCATTGAAATGGATCATCCATTTCTCAGGTCATCCAAGCAAAAGATCAACAAGGAAATAAAGGCCTTAAATGACACACTGGACCAGAGGGACATTACAGATACATTCAGAACATTCCATCCCAAACCAACAGAATACACATTCTTCTCTAGTGCACATGGAAGTGCACAGATCTATTCTCCAGAATAGATCACATTCTGGTCACAAATCAGGTCTCAACTGGTACCAAAAGATTGGGATCATTCCCTGCATATGTTCAGACCACAATGCTCTGAAGCTAGAACTCAATCACAAGAGGAAAGTTGGAAAGAACTCATATACGTGGAGGCTAAAGGGCATACTACTAAAGAATGAATGGGTCAACCAGGAAATTGAAGAAGAATTGAAAAAATTCATGGAAACAAATGATAATGAAAACACAACTTTTCATAATGTGTGGAACATTGCAAAGCAGTACTGTGAGGAAAGTATATAGTGATACAAGCCTTTCTCAAGAAACAAGAAAGGTCTCAAATACACAACCTAACCCTACACCTAAAGGAGCTGGAGAAAGAACAGCAAAGAAAGCCTAAACCCAGTAGGAGAAGAGAAATCATAAAGATCAGAGCAGAAATCAATAAAATAGAAACCAAAAAACCAACAGAACAAATCAACGAAACTAGGAGTTGGTTCTTTGAAAGAATTAATAAGATTGATAAACCCCTGGCCAGACTTATCAAAAAGAAAAGAGAAAGGACCCAAATAAATAAAATCATGAATGAAAGGGGAGAGATCACAACCAACACCAAAGAAATACAAACAATTAGGAACATATACACTAGCAAATTTGACAATCTGGAAGAAATGGAGGCATTCCTAGAGATGTATAAACTACCACAACTGAATCAGGAAGAAATAGAAAACCTGGACAGACCCATAACCAGTAAGGAGATTGAAGCAGTCATCAAAAATCTCCCAACAAACAAGAGCCCAGGGCCAGACGGCTTTCCAGGGGGAATTCTACCAATCATTTATAGAAGAATTAATACCTATTCTCCTGAAACTGTTCCAAAAAATAGAAATGAAAGGAAAACTTCCAAACTCATTTTATGAGGCCAGCATTACCTTGATGCCAAAACCAGACAAAGACTCCATCAATAAAGAGAATTGTAGACCAATATCCTTGATGAACACAGATGCGAAAATTCTCACCAAAATACTAGCCAATAGGATCCAACAGTACATTAAAAGGATCATTCACCATAACCAAGAGGGATTCATGCCTGGGCTGCAAGGTTGGTTCAACATCCATGAATCAATGTGATACAATACATTAATAAAAGAAAGAACAAGAACCATATGATACTCTCAGTAGATGGTGAAAGAGAATTTGACAAAGTACAGCATCCCTTCCTGATCAAAACTCTTCAAAGTGTAGGGATAGAGAGCACATACCTCAATTTCATCAAAGCAATCTCTGAAAAACCCACAGCGAATATTATTCTCAATGAGGAAAAACTGAGAGCTTTTCCACTAAGGTCAGGAACAAGGCAGGGATGTCCATTATCACCACTGCTATTCAACATAGTACTAGAAGTCCTAGCCTCAGAAATCAGACAACAAAAAGAAATTAAAGGCATCCAAATCGGCAAAGAAGTCCAACTCTCACTCTTTGCAGATGATATGATCCTTTATGTGGAAAACCCAAAAGACTCCACTCCAAAACTGCTAGAACTTGTATAGGAATTCAATAAAGTGTCAGGATATAAAATCAATGCACAGTAGTCAGTTGCATTTCTATACACCAAAAACAACCAACAATTTCTATACATCAACAACAGAAGAAAGAGAAATTAAGGAGTTAATCCCATTTACAGTTGCACCCAAAACCATAAGATATGTAGGAATAAACCTAACCAAAGAGGCAAAGAATCTGTACTCAGAAAACTATACACAAAGAAATGGGAAAATGTTCCATGCTCATGGATTGGAAGAACAAATATTGTGAAAATGTCTATGCCTAAAGCAATGTACACATTTAATGCAATCCCTATCAATATGTCATCAATTTTTTTCAAAGAGATGGAACAAATAATCCTAAAATTTATATGGAACTAGAAAAGGCCCCAAATAACCAGAGGAATGTTGAAAAAGAAAGCCAAAGTTGGTGGCATCACAATTCCAGACTTCAAGCTCTATTATAAATTGTCATCATCAAGACAGTATAGTACCGGCACAAAAACAGACACAAAAATCCATGGAACAGAATAAAGAGCCCAGAAATGGACCCTCAACTCTATGGTCAACTAATCTTTGACAAAGCAGGAAAGAATGTCCAATGGAAAAAAGACAGTCTCTTCAACAAATGCTGTTGGGAAAATTGGACAGCCACATAAAGAAGAATGAAAAATAGACTCATACACAAAATATACTCAAAATGGATGAAGGACCTCAATGTGAGAAAAGAATCAATCAAAATCCTTGAGGAAAACACAGGCAGCAACCTCTTTGTCCTCAGCCACAGCAACTTCTTCCTAGAAACATTGCCAAAGGCAAGGGAAGCAAGGGCAAAAATGAACTATTGGGACTTCATCAAGATCAAAAGCTTTTGCATAGCTAAGGAAACAGTCAACAGAATCAAAAGGGAACTGACAGAATGGGAGAAGATATATGCAAACGACATATCAGATAAAGGGTTAGTATCCAAAATCTATAAAGAACAAATCAAACTCAACACCCAAAGAAGAAATAATCCAATCAAGAAATGGACAGAGGACACAAACAGACATTTCTGCAAAGAAGACATCCAGATGGCCAATGGACCCATGAAAATGTGCTCCGCATCACTTGGCATCAGGAAAATACAAATCAAATCCATAATGAGATACTACCTCACACCAGTCAGAATGGCAAAAATTAACAAGCCAGGAAATGACAGATGCTGGAGAGGTGTGGAGAAAGGGGAACCCTCCTACACTGTTGGTGGGAATGCAAGCTGGTGCAACCACTCTGGAGAACAGCATGGAGGTTCCTCAAAAAGTTGAAAGTAGAGCTACCCTACAACCCAGGAATCGCACTACTGGGTATTTATCCTAAAGATACAAATGTAGTGATCTGAAGGGACACGTGCACCCGAATGTTTACAGCTGCAATGTCTGCAATAGTCAAGCTATGGAAAGAACCCAGATGTCCTTCAACAAATGAATGGATAAAGAAGATGTGGTGTATATATACAATGGAATACTATGCAGCCATCAAAAGAAATGAAACCTTGCCATTTACAACGACCTGGAAGGAATTAGAGGGTATTATGCTGAGCAAAATAAGTTAATCAGAGAAAGACAAATATCATATGATCTCCCTGATATAATGAATTTGAGAGGCAGAGTAGGGGGCTTGGGGGGGTAGGGAAGAAAAAAAATGTAACAAGATGGGATCGGGAGGAAGACAAACCATAACAGACTCTTAATCTTACAAAACAAACTGAGGCTTGCTGGGGGGAGAGGTTTATGGAGAGGGTGGTTGGGTTATGGACATTGGTGAGAGTATGTGATATGATAAGTACTGTGAAGTGTGTAAGCCTGACAATTCTCAGATCTGTATCTCTGGGGCAAATAATAGATTATATGTTAATAAAATAATTAATTAAAAAAAGAAGTACTGTTATTTTGAACTTAACTAATTCAAATGCATGATCATTTGTATTAAGAGTTTTATTTATAAAAAGTATTTGTGAAAAATTAATCTCTAAGCAAGTAAAAAAAAAAAAAAAAGATGTGTAGAACTGAAAGATCATAAAACCTGAAGGGTAGACATTTTCTTGAGTAGCTCCTATCTTGTATCTTGAACAAAGGTAAGAAGTATATGTGGAAACACAGCTGACTATACTGATGTTTTCAAGGGGGAATTTAGAGCAAGCTTCAGGCCCTTAAGAAATGTTTTATGGGGTAAATGTTACAGAGCAAGTTCTCTGTTATGTTCAAAGAATGTAGAAACAACTAACAGAGGCGTTCACTTCTCAAGAAAGGAATGTTGTTAGTGTAGGGATCGTGTTGTTGTCATGATGCCGAGAATAGAAGGGTCTCTAATCTTCCCAGGGACATAGGCAGTCTTTCCAGAAAAGAGGACACTAAGTTGCAGAAGAATCTCCTAAACTGAGATTTATATGATCAAAGGGATTAACCAGACACAGGAGAAGGTTAATTTAGAAGAAAGAAGCATTCTAGAAAAAAGAGATTAAGTTATGAGAAGTCTGAGTTTATACTGACTGTGCAGAGGTTATAAGGGACTGAACCAGGACAGTGACTATAGAGATGGAAAATAAAAAGAAAATTCAGATTTACAAAATGTTTAGGAAGTATTGGCAGAAATTCGTTATTAGTTGTGCAGTGGAAGAGGGGTACTACCCATAACACTTCTGACACAAAATATGGGGGGGGGGGTTCACACACCAACTAGTTCTCCAACTCTCTGAACCACCAGCTAGCTAGATGTCATATAACTTAATTTTGACGCCAACAACCCAGAGTTATTGCGGACCCCACAGGTTAAGGGCTCAGTCCCACAAGACCACCTCCCACTTCAAACACTAGTCACATGACTGACCAAGCATCCCTAACTTCTGATAGACCCACTAGGAATCAGGGGTTCCCACGAGCCCCTCCCTATGTTAGATAATTAACTAGGATAACTCACAGAACTTAGGAAGACAGTTTACTTACTATTATCAGTTTACTAGAAAGGATACAACTCAGAACAGCTGCATGGAAGAGATGCACAGGTAAGCTAGGAGAAGGACACAGAGCTTCTAGACTTTTTTTTGAACACTCCACCTTCCCAGCACCATGATGTGTTCACCAGACCAGAGCTCTCTGAACCTCACTAAGTGTGTTTATGGAAGTTCTACCACCTAGGCATGATTGATTAAATCATTAGCCATTTGTGATTAACTCAATCTCCAGGCCCTCTCCCCTCGTGGAGGTGGGCAGAGTTGGAGCTGAAAATTCCAACCCTCCAATCATATAGTTGGTTCTTCTGTCATCTTGCTCCCATCCTGAAGCTATCTAGAAGCCCACCAAGGGTCTATCTCACTAGTTTACTAGGGGTGGATGTAAGGGGTTTGTTATGCATAACAAAGACACTCCTCTCACCTTTAGGACTCAGGGAATTCCAAGAGTTTTAAAAGCTTTGTATCAGGGACCAGAGAAGAAGCCCATATATGCATGTCTTATTACACTGCAGGACAATGGGAGTGGGGGAGGGAGGGGAATATTTCAGTTCCATCTTGTCTTTTTCACTCCTTAGTGCCAATAAACATAAAAGACTTTCCCAAACTATTCAGTGTAGCTAAATTATTTTTCCTCCTCAGGTTGTACTTAAGAAGGTCTATGATGTCATATCTATAATCACTACAGATTTATATATCTACAGTCACATTACTGTATGAGTCCAAAACAGGTATAATGGAATCCCAGCATAACCTTGGCTATTCACAGATAGTGGTAGACATCACGGTGGTCAGACATGTCTCCTTGTCAAACAACGACTTACCATTACCTTGATATATCATATATAAGGTAGAAAGACATCTCCTCTCTCAATTGAATTTCCAGGGCTTTCGCTGTGAAATCACAGAATTTCAGGTTTGGAAAGCACCTTAATGGTTACAGACCTGAAATACTTGAGACACTCTGTGGTTTCAGTTTTATCTACATATTTCATAAGATCAAGAGACTAGAGAACAAGGACCACCTGCTTTGATAAGTTTATGCTTAACTCTTGGTTCTGAGAAATAAAATTTTGAGAAGCTGGGAACAGTAATATATGACTACTATTTCAAGGTCCCGTGAACTTTCAAAGTCAGTTACCAATTTTGTCAAACTGTCATATCAAGGTTGATTTTTTTCTTCCTCATTCAAATGTCTCTTGTGCTTTCTTATACAAGAATCATGCTTAAATGAAATTAGGTCACCGTTTGCTTTTATTTTGCCTAGATTTTTGACAGGAAAGAATAATGTAGCCTAAGAGGAATATAAATGGGAATGAATGAGTGAAATAGGAACACATGAGTCATTGGGAATAAGGCTGTTCTGTCAGAAACAACAAGAATGACTGCCTTATAGCTGACAAACTAGAAACATACATTATCTCATTCAATTTCATTCTCAATATTGAGAACATTCAGCGTGGGCATGATAAAATATTTTAAAGCCCTAACTCTAGTAGTACAATCATTGCAGTTAAAAAAAAAGTATTCAATGAAACATAATTTATCAGCTCTGTACTGGACACACAAAAACCTCATTTTGCCTCCTGAAAATGATTGCTCAGAACGTTTCTTCTTTAAGAGCCCAAAAGAATCTTTCAATAAAGAGTTACATGAAAAAAAAAAAAAGAGAGAGTTACATGAACTTGTTCAACCTAGAAAACACACACACACACACACACACACACACACTCCACTCATACATACATACACTGTACCAAATTTATAGTTTTTACCATTTGGAGCAAGGAAAAAGTCTTCACATTGAAACAAAAGGAAAATGACAAGTCATTTGGGGTATTTCATGAGCTCATCATACATTTATGATGTACATGCATGATTATAAATGCAAGGTGTCTTTCTAATATATCATACCAGATATGCTGTTAAGTTCTGAAACATGAAATCAATGGCCACATAAAAATCATGACTGAATAAATGGGATGACAGCCAAAGAACTGAATCCTGTGAATAAAAAATAGTTAAATACCACCTAGTTAGCTTAATTTACTGTTACATTTTACTTTTTTTCCAAAATATTGCATCATTTGATGAGTATGTGAAGTCCTACTATAGGCCAGATGGATTTTTTCTTTTGTAGCAACTTAATGGCCACAAAGAGGTATGGAAATCAAATCTCCATCTAAGAGATTGTGTCTCATTCACTGCTGACTGTGAGTTCTTTGTTGTTGTTGTTGAAATTGATCAATGTTCGCCACATCCATAATATTTTCCAGACTCGCAGACAAATTAATTCGTAGCATATGCATTCACTTCCCTTAAAAACACAATTTTTACAGTTTTTGTTTCCAGAGAATACAGAGTAAGTTTATTTTTCAGAAGAATTAATGAAATAAGAAAACAATTGCTTCATTGAGTAGTCTAGCCTCAAAACCACGGATAATCTAGAGAACAACTTCAGTGACGTACTTCGTTTTCCACAGGGGCCTGTTCCAATTAAAATGAATCTAGTCTTCCATGAAACTCTATTTTTCTAGCTACCACGCACTTAATGAGAACTCCACTACCTGCTCTTACCTGATCAAATAGGCTTTCAGGACAAATTCCTGCACTTGGCTCTTTAAAATGTTGACTCCGTAATGATTTTTTGTATAAATATTTTCAGATCATCATCTTATTTCTTTTCACCTATTTACTATCATTTACTGGAAAAGGGGGAAATCATTTGAAGAATATAATTTTCTAGTTTCCTTTATTGTTCTCTGAAGGTATCTTGTTTTTGTCATTATTGTTGTTCTTGTTTATCTGCCCAGTCTTCACTCCAGGGCAAGGTTTGATATTTACAGTTTGATGTTGCACTACAACTAAAATATCTTTTCAAATAACCATTCATTTCTTTACTACCTTCTAGAGAATACATAGATTTATTTAGATATGTTATATTACACCAATCTACTAATATTAACACAGACAGTAGTGATTTTATAATGTGCCAAGTAGCTAATTAATGAGGGTTTCATGAGATTGACACCGTAGAATTGAATTTCTTTAAATATTAGCCTACAGAGATAGTGAAATTAGACTGTGGGCATATACCAACTAGTGTTAAAGGCTCAATAAAAGAATCTTATTAACCTTAATTCTTCCTCAATTACTCAACGTTGTATTAAGCAACTTGATTACAGTATCTATTCCTAAAGGATCTCAATTTATATCTGCCTCAACTTGACTTGATTTCTTCAGCAACTTGCCCAAGGTCCCACAGCCAACAACAGCCTGAAGTGGGCTCAGATGTGTGTAACTTCAGAGCTTGAACTTTTCACACTAGGCAGAATTATATCAATGCCTCCTTCCCCCCTTCCATCCATGACCAGCTTCTTTTTCTGCATTTTATTCATAAGTGAATAGTAACCTAATCTACCAAGGCATTCAAATCAAAAATTCAGAAGCCATCTGAGACTACTTCCACTTCCTCAGAGACCATTTATAATTAGTCCTTAAGATTAGTAGAATTGGGATACCTGGGTGGCTCAGTTGGTTCAGCATCTACCTTCAGTTCAGGTCATGATGCCAGGGTCCAGGAATGGAGTTTCATGTTGGGCTCCTTGCTCAATGGGAAGCCTGCTTCTCCCTCTGCCTGCTTCTCCCCCTGCTTGTGTCTCTTCTCTCTCTCTCTGTCTAATAAATAAATCTTTTTAAAAAACCAGTAGAGTTTACCCTCTTTAACACTCCTGATATCTGAACTTTCATCCCCATTTCTACTTCCTTGTCTTAAATTCCCTTTCTCCTAGTTCAAGTTTTCTTCTTTTTCTCACCTATCCTCTATTATCAAATCTCTATGTCATAGACACATTTTCTATAAGGAGAAACTAACTTCGCACACACCACCACCACCACCATTAGCACCACCATAAAATTTTTGAGTGACATCTGACAGATGAAGATCAAATTCATCAGTATGTCATATATTGTTCTCTGTGACCCAATCCCTGCTTATCACCCTCTAGCCCTTCCTGATATCCTCCCCCTATACTTTATCCTCTAGTCATATGTAACCACCCACTCTGCCCTAACTATGTCAAAGGTTTTTATGTTTCTGCAACTTTGCTCAACTTCTCCCAACTATCTGAATGTGCTTTGCTTCCCCCAATCTCCTCAGGTTCAGTA
This sequence comes from Taxidea taxus jeffersonii, assembly GCA_003697995.1. Lineage (NCBI taxonomy): Eukaryota > Metazoa > Chordata > Mammalia > Carnivora > Mustelidae > Taxidea > Taxidea taxus. Next base: position 75,207 of record ML105329.1, read on the forward strand.
GTGCTTCCTCTGTGAATTCTCTCCTACGGGGACATTTTTGATGGACTATCCAACATTAATCTCACCCCAGATTATTGGCTTAAATAAGGATATTCTCACTCTTCTATTTTATATGGCTTCAGGATGGTGTGTGACACAACCATAGCCAAATTTAGTTCCTCTATTACTTTATAAGATTAACATCTTTTTCAAGGTTTTAATTTCTTTAATGGCAAGAAGTCTATCACATTCATCTTTGTAGCGGTCATATATGTAATTCTTAGTAGGTACAATCACATACATAATTGTTTACATGGTAGACCTCACTTAGTGAGCAGAACCATATTTGTATTTGTCATATAACAGACTGTCATGCAGAGATACAATCAGAGTTGCAACGTCATATAGTAAGCATTGAAATGATGAAACAGTAAATTGATTTTTGAAAAGCAGTATTTATATATTAATTCATATAAAGATATGTCAATTTTTAACATTTTTCAGCATAATGCACTTTAATCACACTCTCATAATTGGTGTTTTCTCTTAGTGATTTTATCAACTATTTTCAGATTCTTATAGTTTTTATGGCAAACTTATCATTTTTCAGACAGCTTTGCCCTTAAAGAAGATCTCCATCATATGTCATTATACTGTTAATTGCTTTCATGAGATTCTCTACCTAAATCAGACTGTGTCATGTTTGCTTTAGTGTATTTTTTTACAGCTTTATTGAGGTAAAAACTGGTATATTTTTAAAAATGCATATGTATTTATATATTTAATATATACAATTTGATGAGTTTAGAGATAAGCATACACACATGGTATCATCACCACAGTCAAGGTTATAAATGTATCCATCACCTCCAAAAGTTACCTTATGTTCCTTTATATTGCTTTGTTGTTTTGTTTTATTTCTGTGTGGTCACAACACTCAACATGAGATCTGAACATGAGGGTACATTTAATAAATTCTTAAGTGTACAATATTATATCACTAACTATAGGCCTATGTTGAGCAACAGACCTCTAGAACTTATACAGTCAGCTTATCTTGTGTAACTATAATTTTACACCCAATGAATAAGAACTCCCCATTTTCCTCTCCCCCCATATCCTGGCAACCACCATTCAATGTTTTGTTTTTATAAGTCTTATTATTTTAAACACTTCATATTAGTGGACTCATGCAGTATTTGCCATTCCATAACTGACTTATTTCTCTTAGCATAATGCTACATTGGAACCCTGTACAATGTTGCTGGGAATGCAAAATGGTACAGCCTACATGGAAAAGAGTATGGAGGGTCCTCAAAAAATTAAAACTAGAACTATTAGATGATACAGCAATTCTACATCTGAGAGAATATTCAGATTTGAAATTGTGATCTCAAAGAGATATCTGCATTTCCATGTTCATTGTAGAATTACGCATAAAGGCCAAGATATGAAAAAAAAATCCAAATATCCACTGACAGATAAATGGATAAAGAAAATGTGGTACAGGGATGCATGGGTGGCTCAGGTGGTTAAGCATCTGCCTTCAGCCTGGGTCATGATCCCAGGGTCCTGGGATCAAGCCCAGCATCCATCGGGCTCCTAGCTCAGCAGGGAGCCTGCTTTTCCCTCTGCCTGCTACTCCCCCTGCTTGTGTGCCCGCTCTCTCTCTTTGACAAATAATTAAATAAAATCTTTTAAAAAGAAAATGTGATACAAACATACAATAAAATAATATTAAGCCTTAAAAAAAAAAAGGAATCTTGCCATTTGCAATGTTAATGTATTTGGAAGACATTATGCTTCAGTGTATTCTTAAATCAGCGGATCTGACACTACATTGCCCATTGCAGGTACATGGAATTCTAGGTACTGAGGAACTACCTAGCACAGTGGTATTGCTCTAGATATTCATTCAAACAATAGTTTTTGAGCATCTGCTATTTACTAGACAGGCATCATGGGGGCAGAGGACATACTGGTTCTCAAGTTTCTTGAAGTATATGAGATAAAGGAGAAATAGAATAGTTTGGCATTACTGAAACCACATAAATGTTGGAGGTTGACATACCAAGAGTCAAACTTGGTCTTCACTTTCTTTTTTTTTTTTTTTTTAAGATTATTTATTTATTTATTTGTTGGAGAGAGAGTGGGAGCGAGCACAGGCAGACAGAATGGCAGGCAGAGGGAGAGGGAGAAGCAGGCTCCCTGCTGAGCAAGGAGCCCGATGTGGGACTCGATCCCAGGATGCTGGGATCATGACCTGAGCCGAAGGCAGCCGCTTAACCAACTGAGCCACCCAGGTGTCCCTGGTCTTCACTTTCTAACCACCAGACCTTGATTGAGCAAGTCACATCATTGTCGGTGAAATTCTCGGTTTCACTATCTGTAATCTAGGGTAAATTATACAGCTATTATAAGATCCTGTGTCTGCGAAAAGTATTTTGCATAGTGCCTGACCCTTAGTAAGGAATCAGTAAGAGGTAACATTACAATGGAAGTACTTACGGGTAGTCATGTGGCACAGGGAAGAGAAAGGTCAAGAGAGAGAAAAGAAGGCTGTAGGGAAGGAGTGACACAAGAGATTAGATTTGGAGTATTAGTGGAGTTTTCTAAGCAGACAAGGGAAAAAGAACACTTGCGTGGAGAAAGCAATGTGAGCTGAGGCACAGATACTCACATGAGTGGGGAGAAAATAACAGCTTGTGATGGCCAGAATTTCTGTCGGCAGGCTGGCTAAGCTCTAGCACCTTATTGTCGGCTGTGTACGTGTCACTTAATGAAAAGTTGGTACAATTTATGAATAATTCAGGAAGTTGACAGTAATCTTTGTGTGATGTCCAAACCTCAAACACATAAAAGATGAAATGCTGCCATCTTAAGATGTACTGCCTGGTGTGGAGTTCTGTGTCATATTAGCCAGTATACCCTTCAGAGTTCTGACTTGCTTGGTTTATTTTTATTTTTCTATTTCTTGCTCAGTCAAAAGTGTCTAGTATTATCCTCTGAAACATTCACCATGGCAACCAGAGAGGTCCACAAATCTAAATAACAAATCTTGAAATGTTAAGCACACTATTTAAAACCCTTTAATGGTTTCCTATGACTCTAAAAACCTGAAATTCAAACTTTTTAGTATGGCAAAAAATGTCCTCCATTGTATATTCTTCACATTCCTCTCTGACCATAATACTTTCACCTGTTCCTGCTCTTGAACTTGGCAGCAAACAATACCACACTGTCTAAGACTCCCTATATACATCAGGCTCTTTCAAACTTTGCTCCTTTTCTTGTCTTTCCCATGCAGTGTGAACACCCTTTTCCCCTTTACTGTCAGCCTAGCATTCTTCAAGACGTGTTCAGATGTCTTTTCCTTCCCTGATACCCAGCCTGGATTGAGTTCACCAACTCTGTGCAGCCTTAGAACTTGGGTTCAGGCTACTTGTTTTTATCTGTCCTACTAAAACACAACTTCCTAAAGATCATGTGTCTTGATCATTTATTAATAATCCAAGTACAGTTTGCTTCTATCTGGTACTGAATCAATATGCCTATTCAACAAAAGGTAACTTGGAATGTAAACAATCATTGCAACATAGCAATAGATCCAGGAGGTCATATTATTACTGATGGATAGCCTTTTCACATAGACATTAAAGCTTCTTCCAGGTCTCTGGCTCTGTCTTAATCAAGCTAGCATAGGATAGGATAAAATTGGCCCTTCTTGATGGCTTGGATTTTATTCATTACAGTTAATGGAAAGTGTAGAAAAACATTAATTTGTTTGCAACTGGTCCTACCATTAGGAAACATTTCAATAACCAACATTTTCACAGACATTAAAATGCCTACTGTAAGCCAGACCTAGGGGCCCCAGGGAACTTCCCAAGGTAGATAGCCTTGCTTAGTAACTGCCATCATCCTTTCCTTCAAATGATATCATTTGTTTTGAAGAGACAAAGTGTGGTTAGTGTGAGGTCTCCCTATTGCATTTGGACCTCATTATCTACCGAGAAGCCAAGAGCCTAGTGCCTCTATCAAAACTTGGCCTGTGATCCCAATGTAAGGCTAGGAATCTGTTGATAAATAAGGGCAGTCGTCCATCCAGAAAGTCTCTGACTATAAGCATGGCACCATATATTATATGAAGAAGCAAACAGTTTGTCTCATAATCAGTTTTGCCTTTAGGGCTCTAAAAATTCTGTTTCTACCTCCATTTTTGCTCCATTTGTGTAAGCATTGAGCTGCTGCCACCAACTGACCCAATACAATTCATACTACTCCTTGTAACTACGGGCAGAGCCATTCCTCATTTCTATCCAAACACTTTTCAGGGAGCAGCTCGTTTAGAGGTCAAGTGCATTGACTCTCTTTTGTTTTCGAACAATCTTCTGTAAATCACCTGAGTTTTTCTTTTCTTGCTGTCTTAGTACTTCTGTGTGTGTGTGCATGCATGCATGCAGTATAGTACATTTCTGAGCATAACTAAGACCTCCACTAGGGACTCCTGTGAATATCTACTCATTGAGAGAATAGTGTTACCAGAAATGTCATCTATGCCAGAAAACAGAAGGTACATATCTTTTTTTTTTAAAGATTTTATTTATTTATTTGAGAGAGAGAGAGACAGAGTGAGACAGCATGAGAGGGGAGGTCAGAGGGAGAAGCAGACTCCCCATGAAGCTGGGAGCCTGATGTGGGACTCGATCCCAGGACTCCAGGATCGTGACCTGAGTTGAAGGCAGTTGCTTAACCAACTGAGCCACCCAGGCGCGCATTATCTTTCAAGTTTAAGTCAGGCTGATCTACTCTCTTGGTTTTTTTCTTAGGATAGAAGAAGATATAAGAACAGCATCCTATAGGAATCTCACAATAGTTCTTCCATCTTTAAATGAATGGTCCATCAGCCTACTAGCTGGGGATTTCCTAAGACTGGTTAGTAGTCAGATTCCACCTCTAGATATAGAGTTATTTGGATAGCCTCCTCCACAGATATTTCAATATTATAAACATCATGTCATTTATAATCAAAACAACCTTAACCTTTCTTTGTAATCATTTGCAAAAGAATGCTTGTTCTGAAATAAAACAAACAAACAAACAAACAAATGGGGTTTAAATCCCAGATCTGTACTGAAATTTATTAACGTAGAAATAATACCAAATAACATCAAATTCCTTCAATGATTAAATGATGAATGTTTCAAATAGTATCAGGAACATAGCCATATATGAGATGTTTCATGGTTGTCTATAAAATGATTTTCCTTGGGCCACCTGTGTGCCTCAGTTGGTTAAGTGTCTGACTCTTGATTTTGACTCAGGTCACAATCTCAGGGTTGTGAGTTTGAGCCCTGTCTTGGGGTCCATGCTGGGCTTTGGAGTCTGCTTAAAATTCTATCTCTTCCTTTCCCTCTACCCCTCTCCACCTAAAAAATGTCTTTTCCTTAAAATAGAATATGAAGAAAATCTCTGTTATTTTTCAAAGTCAGAAAACATAAAAGCAAGTGAGATTTAGTTCACTAAGTTCAAAAGGGTCTCCAAATCTTAAGTGTCTTAGAGATTCTAAGCACTTATAAAAATGCTGTTGGTGACCCTATGTGGTCTCACAGTCACTGAGGCTAAGTGCAGTATGCAGCCAAGAGTCTGATGTAAGTGGGAAGGAACAGACTCTGGAGCTAGTTATCGCTGGCAGCCATGTGATCTTGCTCAAAGAACTTCACGTTCACCTTTAGTTTCCTCAACTCTAAAACAGTGTCTGCCAAATGGTTTGTTAAGAAGATTTAAAGAGTTGATACATTAAAGCATGCCTGAAACGTGGAAAGCTTTTAATACAATGTTAAATACTACGGCTACAGTCAATTAGACCACTAAGACAGAAGGATGTACAGGGAACTAAAAAATAAAGGTGTCACATTGGATGTACTCTCTCAAGACCATAAAGAATTAACTCTGGCCTGAGCATCAATCTTTAATTTTATGTGATTATTAAGAATGGTTATGCATTTTCTACATGCTGAAATTTCATGTAACCTCTCTTACCAAGTGGTTTCTTTTGTTCAGCCCCTCTTCCTAACTCTTTCTCATGTATGAGGCACACATCCTTCCCTGGTAATCTCTAGCACATGAATATTCAATCCTAACTGGGCTCAGAATTTAACTCTTTATTCCCTTAGTATCTATTCCCTTGCTTAGTGTTTAATCATGCTGACTTAAACATGAAAACTTATGATATTTCTATTCCATGTTTACATTTGCCTTTTGATATATTTTAAGTGTTTTATTTCAAACATTTTTGATGAAATAAAAATTCCAAGATTTTAGATATTCCCTCCCACCCCATTCAAATCATGCCCAAATCAAAAAGACTTGTGATTCTTAAATCATTCAGTCTAAAATAAGGAAAAACACAGATCAGTACAAAATAAAAAAGGCAGAGATAAATACTGTGCAAGAACTTATCTTAAATACGTTCTGTTTACATTCCTTGTAAAATTATGGTTATCAGGAATCAGCAGATTTTGGTTGATAGTTTTTATTCTATTTAAATCCAATAGGAGCCACTAAGGGTCATAAAAATGCATTTATTTTTCTTATGGAGGTTAAGACATGATGTATTTGGAATAAGTGTATCCTTATAATACAAGCAGCTGACTTCAGTTGTGTGTTTTTTACGAGCTCTGTCATTTTTTAAAGACTTTTTTATTTATTTGACAGAGAGAGAGAGAGATCACAAGTAAGCAGAGAGGCAGGCAGAGAGAGGGGGAAGCAGGCTCCCCACTGAGCAGAGAGCCCGATGTGGGGCTCATTCCCAGGACCCTGGGATCATGACCTGAGGGAAAGGCAGAGGCTTAACCCACTGAGCCACCCCCTGACTTCGGTTTTAAGAGAATCAATAGTTAGACAAAGAAAAAAAATTTTTTAAAGATTTTATTTATTTATTTGACACACAGAGAGAACACAAGCAGGCAGAGTGGTAGGCAGAGGGAGAGTGAAGAAGGCTCTGCACCAAGCAAGGAGCCTGATGTTGGACTCCATTCCACGACCCCAGGATCAGGACCTGAGCCAAAGACAGCTGCTCAATCGACTGAACCACCCAGGCCTCCCAGTTAGGCAAAATTTAAAGGAGCTGAACAAGACCAAAGAAGAAAAACTCAAAGACTAAATGCCTCTCAAGAGCCCACTGCTGAGTAAAATTTGTTATAAATGAATATGGTGTCTTGGTTCAGTCTCAGTTGGGGTTCTATGACAGCTGATGATAGTATCTCATCCTTTTTAGGTCCTCATTATAATTTTTAATCATTCTATCACACATTTTAACACATAAACTCTGGGTCCCCTGTGTCATTGCAGAGAAGGTACTCTCAAGAAGGTTATGAAAAGGCTGGTCAGGAGGGCAAAACACTTCCTGATAAAAACTGTTTCTAAGAGATATAAATAGAAGCTTTTCCAGGACTGCAGTCTGATGCTATATTGGGAATCATGTAACATTTACAATATACTTCCATGGGAGACAACCTGCTAAAACATTCCTAAAAGAGACAGTGCCTTTGGAGTTTATCACATGTGATATTAAAAAGCAGTGGTAAATCCAATCTCTTACCTGAATCCCTACTTCTTATTATGGTAAGTAGCCTCCTGGTTTTCTGCTTCATTCAGCTAGCATGGTAGTATTTTCCCCATTACAAGTAAATAGTGGAAATTCCTCACAAAATTTCATTTACTTCATCTGTAGCTACTATGGCAAAATTTAAGTTGTTTCTTTTTTTTCTAATATAGGATAAAATGTTGTGAAATGTAAGCCTGATAATTCACAGATCTGTACCCCTCAGGCAAATAATACATTATATGTTAATATAAAAAATAAAAAAAATAATTACAGGATGAAATGTTAATTTGAGCTTTTTGGGTGGAAGAAATACTTAATTCAAAAAAGACAAAGAGAATTTGTTCAGTATACCCATGCAATCATCTAAAAACTTTTATGAAGAGCTAATAAGAATGCCTAAAATCCCAAATGTAGACACAGATTATTATACATGATAGTTTAGTAAACCCTATGATAGTTTACTCACTGCTTTCCTAAAGAAACTTCACATTTTGGTATCTCAAGGGTTTTTTGGCATATATTTTAAATAATGATTGACATTTTCGACAATTCCTAGGAGGAAATCTTATAATACTTATGGAAGACAGATGTGCATGATTAAGATGTTTGTGAAGCTTTGTAATTAAAATAGTCTTGTGACCTTGGATACTGATGTCACTATGGCCATATTTCCCTAACACTCAATTTTATCACATGTTTTCAAGTTATAAATGTAATTCTTAACTTGAAGATAAAGAAAAAAGTAGAAAAACGATGCCACATGTAAACCAGGGTATCAATGATAAACATAAGACTATAGACAAGATGCTTCTCAAAGACATGTACCCCAGAATTTGTTGGAACAAGATCTGGATGAAAACAAGAAGCCAGATATATAAGCTAAGACACTCAAAACATACTTATCCTATGAGTATTCGAGGCTGTTCCAGTAGGAGCTGTGGAAAGGCTAAATAAACAATGCTTTCCGTGGTCTTGTAGGATTGGGGAAATAGAATTCAAAATCACAACTTTTTAAGAAGGAACATGAATAATTTACCCACTACAAAGAAGCATGCGTGTAAGATAATCTGAAAGTAAGTAAGCCCCCTCTCGAACATGCAGCTCAACATTGCATCATCTGTAGGGTCAAGGAATCTTAACTCCTGAACTTAATTTAAAGTGGTTCTGGACTGGTCAGATCTCATGTGTCTGGAAAAAGTGAAGGAAAATCCTCTATGGAAAAATGATATTTCATTATGAAAGGAATCAGAAATTTTTTCCAAACACAATTTTTGTTACAGCATTTTTTTCTTATGGAAAGGACTTTCAAAATCCATTCACCTAGTACCTTCAAATATGCAAAACAGTATTATTAAGTATAGTCACATTACTGTACATCCCATGACATTCATTTTACAACTGGAAATTTGTATGTTTTGACCCCCTTTACCCATCTCACCTATTCCCCCACACCCCACTTTAGGCAACCACAAACCTGTCCTGTATATCTATCAGCTCATTTCTTTTTTTTTAGACTCCACATATAAGTGAGATCATATGGTATTTATCTTATTCTGACTTATTTCATTTAGCATAAAGCCCTCAAGTTCTATCCATGTTGTTACAAATAGCAAGATTTCATTATTTTTATGGCTGAATAATATTCCATTGTATAAAAATACTAGCTTCTTTATCCATTCACCCACCGATGTACTTTTGTTATTTCCATGTCTCTGCTATTATAAATAAGGCCACAATAAATATAGAGGTGCATATATCTTTTAAATTAGTATTTAAATTAGTGTTTTTAAATTAGTGTTTCCATTTCCTTCATATAAATATCTAGAAGTAGGATTGCTGGATAATATGATGGTTCTATTTTTAACTTTTTGAGGAACCTCCAGTTTTCTGTAGCAGTTGCACCAATTTATATTCCCGTCAACAGTGTACAAATGTTTCCTTTTTATCCACATCATCACCAATACTTGTTATTGCTTATCTTTTTGATAGTGACCGTTCTAACAAGTGTGAGGTGATGTCTCATTGTGGTTCTGAACTGCATTTACTTATGATTAGTAAAACAATTTTTTAAAAGATTTTATTTATTTATTTGAGAGAGAAAGAGTGAGAGAGCATGAGTGGGTGGAGGGAGAAGCAGACTCCCCATTGAGCAGGGAACCCTGATGCAGGGCTTGATCTTAGGACCCTTGGGTGATGACCTGAGCTGAAGGCAGACACTTAACCAACTGAGCCACACAAGTACCCCAGTAAAACATTTTTTTTAAGATTTTATTTATTTGGGGTGCCTGGGTGGCTCAGTGGGTTAAAGCCTCTGCCTTCGGCTCAGGTCATGATCCTAGGGTCCTGGGATCGAGCCCCACATCAGGCTCTCTGCTCAGCAGGGAGCCTGCTTTCCCTCTCTCTCTGCCTGCCTCTCTGCCTACTTGTGATCTTTGCCTGTCAAATAAATAAATAAAATCTTTTAAAAAAAGATTTTATTTATTTGACAGAGAGACACAGTGAGAGAGGGAACACAAGCACAGGGAGTGGGAGAGGGAGAAGCAGGCATCCCGCCGAGCAGGGAGCCTGATTCAGGGCTTGAACCCAGGACCCTGGGATCATGACCTGAGCCGAAGGCAAATGCTGAATGACTGAACCACGCAGGTGCCCCAAAAGAATTTTTAATATAATATCCCAACATCAAATAAAATCAGGAAAGATTTAATACCATGAATGAAAGATAATACATGAATGATAATACTATGAATGAAAGATAATACCATGAATGAAAGCCAACAGACACAATAAACAATTGAACACCATCCCAAAAAAGAAACAAAAACAAAACACAACAGGATTTAATGGAATAACCTCAAATGATAAAACAATTATACTTAAATACTCATAAAAGTCAACATTTAAGTCAACAAAAGTTTAACATTTTTGGTAGGGGAATAGAAAATATAAAAACCTGGCATGGCAGAGAGCACCTGGATGGCTCGGTTGGTGAAGTGGCCAACTCTTGATTTCAGCTCAGGTCACAATCTCAGGTTTGTGAGATCAAGCCCCACACTGAGCTCCACGTTCAGCATGGAGCCTAGTTAAGATTCTCTCTCTCCCTCTTCTCCTGCCCCTCCCACCCTGCGTACATGCACATGTGCTCTCTCTCTCAAAAAAAAAAAAAAAGTGACATGGCAGATAGGAGACAAAACTGAATAAAAACTCATTAACTGAAAAATGTAACATGAAATTTTGTGGGTTGGTAATAACAATTGGCTACGGTTGAAAAAGAATTGGTGAACTGGAAATAAGGCACTCTTGACTGTCCAGGAAGCCCAGCCAAAGAACCCAGGCAACCATGGAACCCATCATACATCCATGTTTGGGCAGGGAGTCAAGCTAGCAGCACTGTTCAACTGCTAAGTGTAGCCTCTGGCCCTGCATAACGAAGGAGCCTGAACAAGGACCCTGGGTAGTGCAAAACCTTGTCTGTGGCCCTGACTGATGGCTAACCATAGCCTGTTGTGTCACCAAGGCAGGAAGCTCAGCCAGTAAGCCTGCCCAATTGAAGAGCATATTCTGTAACCCCAATGAAAAGAGAACAGGGAAAACCTGATCATAGACCACAATCTCTATTCCTGCCTGTCCAACTGTGGGACACGGCTAGAGCCCCCTCTTGACCAGAGAGCTCAGCCAGCAACCTGGCCCTATAGTGGAGCCTTGCTAGTGGCTTAACTGATGGCAACGTTCAGCTTATAGCCCTGTCAGCTTCAGGACACTGCCTATGGCCCTGCCTGATTACAGAGCACAACCTGAGTCTTTACCTGACTGTGAAGCTCTACCTGAGGCCCTGCCTGAACATGGAGTCCAGCCAGGAGCACCATCTGGGAGGGGAACACAGCATGAAAACCCATCCACCAGGAGCCCAGTCATAACCCTGTCAGCTGTGGAGTCCAACCAGTGGCACCACTCTTCCAGGGAAAACCTCACCTGATCAGAAGTGATGGCAAAGTCCAGCTAGTGGTCCCACCTGATTGCAGAATATAGCCAGCAGCCCTGCCCAGTGAGAGGGCCCACCCAGTGGCAATGCTTGAACACAGAGTCCAGTCATTTGCACTCCCACCCTAGCTTCAGAATATGGGCAGTAGCCTTTCCCAAATAAAGACCCCAATAGCAAGCCCTGGCTGCCCAAGGACAGTACCAGCTAACCTGTTCAGTACCCTAAGCTGAGCTCACTGGTGAAGGCCTTTCCCTGCCAATGTGGACCTTTAAAGTCTGGAAGAAGAGACAACTTACTCAAATGTGCAGATACCAAGGCAAGGAATCACGAAGATACCAAGGCAGGGATCACAAAGAATCAGATAAACATGATACCACCGAAGAAAAGCACTAAAGCTCCAATAACAGACCCTAAAAAACAAAGATCTATGAAATGTCTAAGACTTCAGAATAATCCTCTTAAAGAAGTTCAGTAAATATGTAGACAACTAAACAAAATTAAGAGGGAAAATGTATGAACAAAATAGAAGTTCAACAAAGAGATAGGTGCCATGAAGCAAACAACAGAAATCTTAGAGCTAGAGAATACAAATGCTGAACTAAAGAATTCAATAGACAGCTTCCACAGCAGAATCAACCAAAAAGAAGAACAAATAATGATCCAGAATAGGTCATTTAAAATTATCCACAGAAAAGCAAAAAGGAAAACCAAAGAGTGAAGAAAGTCTACAATACCCCTTTTTAAAAAGCATACCATTTTAAAAAGCAATAAATGTATTATGGGACTTCCAGAAGGAGAAAAGAAAGAGAAAGGGACAAAATGTATATTTAAATCAGTAATGGCTGAAAGCTTCCCAAACTTGGAGAAAGAGAAAGGGACATCCGGATTCATGAGGCCCAAAGGATTCCAAATAAGTTGACCAAAAAGGCTATGCCAAGGCACATTATGATTAAATTGTTTAAAGTGAAAGACTTCATGCCAATAAACACATACACACATCACGAAGAAAACAAAGATCTTAAACAACCTGACTTAACACCACAAGAAACTAGAGAAAGAAGAGCAAACTAAGCCCAAAATTAGCAGAAGGAAGAAAATAATAAAATTAGAGCAGAGATGAATGAAGTAGAGGAAAGGAAAACAATAAAAAGGACTAACAAAACTGAGAGTTGCTTCTTTGGAAAGAGAAATCAAGTTGAAAAACCTTTAGCTAGGTGCCTGGGTGGCTCAGTCATTGGGTGTCTGACTTTGGCTTGGGTCGTGATTCTGGGGTCCTGGGATTGGGTCCCACATTGGGCTCCCTGCTCTATGGGAGGCCCACTTCTCCCTTTTCCACTTCCCCTGCTTGTGTCCCCTTTCTCGTTGTGTCTCTCTCTGTCAAATAAATAAATAAAATCTAAAAAAAAAAAAAAAAAAAAGAAAGAAAGGAGAAGAAAAACCTTTAGCTAACTTAGTCAAGAAAGAGACAAAATTCAAATAAAATTATAAATGAAAGGGGAGATGTTGCAACTGATACTACAGAAATACAATGAATCATAAGAGGTTACTATGAGGGGCGCCTGGGTGGCTCAGTGGGTTAAGCCTCTGCCTTCAGCTCGGGTCATGATCTCAGGGTCCTGGGATCAAGCCCCATGTTGGGCTCTCTGCTTAGTGGGGAGCCTGCTTCCTCCCCCGCCCCGCCTGTCTGTGATCTCTCTCTGTGTCAAATTAATAAATAAAATCTTTTAAAAAAAAAGAGCTTACTATGAACAACTACATGCACCAACACACTGTACAACTTAGAAGAAATGGACAAAATCCTGGAAACATACAACCTATCAATGAATCAGAAAGAAATAGAAAGGGGTGCCTGGTGGCTCAGTGGGTCAAGCCTCTGCCTTCAGCTCAGGTCATGATCTCAGGGTCCTGGGATCGAGCCCCTTATCAGGCTCTCTGCTCTGCTTCCCCCTTCCTCTCTCTCTGCCTGCCTCTCTGCCTACTTGTGATCTCTGTCTGTCAAATAAATAAATAAAATCTTTTAAAAAAGAGAAAGAAATAGAAAATCTAAACAGATCAAGTATGTGTAGGAAGATTGAATAAATAATCAAAACCTTCCCAATTAAAAAAAAAAAAGCCAAGGATCAGATGATTTCACTGGTGAACTTTGCCAAACATTTAAAGAATTCATGCCAATTCTCCTCAAATTCTTCCAAAAAGTTGAAGAGAAAGGAACATTCCCAAACTAATTTTATGAATTCAGCACTAACATGATACCAAAGCCAGATAAGAACACCATAGGAGATGCAATGTTAGGAGTTTGGGGGGTAGAAAAAGAATAAATGAAACAAGATGGGATCAGGAGGGAGACAAACCATAAAAGACTCTTAATCTCACAAAACAAACTGAGGGTTGCTGGAGGGAGGGGGTGGGGAGAAGGTGGTGGGGTTATGGACATGGGGGAGGGTATGTGCTATGGTGAGTGATGTGAAGTGTGTAAACCTGGCGATTCACAGACCAGGGGCTAATAACACATTATATGTTTATAAAAAATTAAAAAATTTAAAAAGTTATTAATAAAATATTTAAAAAAATAAAGTAGTCTAAAACTAATAAAAAAAATCTGTCAAATAAAACCCAAAACACCATAGGAGAACCACAGACCAACATCACTAGTGAATATTGATGCAAAAATTCTCAAATCACAAACTATCAAATCACATTCAACGGCACATTAAAAAGATCATATGCCATGATCAAGTGGGATTCATATTTGGAATAGAAGGATGGTTTAACATATGCAAATCAATAAATGTGATATATCACATTAACAGAATGAACAATAAAAATCATATAATTATCTCAAGGGATGCAAGGAAAGCATCTGATAAATTCAACATCTGTTCATAACAAATACCTTAACAAAGTGGGTATAGAAGAAACATACCTTAACAAAATAAAGGTCCTTGGGATGCCTGGGGGGGCTCATCAGTTAAGCGTCTGCCTTCCAAAGCTCAGTGAGATCTAGTCCTGCATTCTGTTCCTTGCTCAATGCAGAGCCTGCTTCTTCTTCTCCCCAACTTGTGCTCTCTCTCTGACAAATAAATAAGTAAAATTAAAAAAAAAAAAAAGGTCCTATATGATAAGCCTACAGCTAACATCATACTCAATGATGAAAGGTTGAAAGTTTTTCCTCTAATATCAGGAACAGGACAAAGTGCCTACTTCTACCACTTCTATTTAGCATAGTACCACCGTAGGTCCTAGCCAGTGCAATTAGACAAAGCAAAGAAATACACAGTACCAAAATTCAAAGAAGAAAAGTAAAAGCATCCTTATTGCAGATGACATTATCATATATATGAACATATATATAGAATTGTATTTTCTGTATATAATTTTATATACACAGAGAGAGAGAGAGAGAGAGTTCTAAAGACTCCATCAAAAAACTGTACCACTGGGGCGCCTGAGTGGCACAGTGGTTTAAAGCCTCTGCCTTCGACTCGGGTCATGATCCCAGGGTCCTGGGATTGAGCCCTGCATCGGGCTCTCTGCTCTGCGGGGAGCCTGCTTTCACCTCTCTCTCTCTCTCTCTCTCTCTCTCTGCCTCTCCGCCTACTTGTGGTCTCTGTCAAATAAATAAATAAAATCTTTAAAAAAAAAAAAACTGTACCACTGCAGAACTCAAAATAAAAAATTGGTTGTGTTTCTATACATAAACAACGAACTACTGAAAAAGAAATAAAGGAAAAATCCCATTTACAATAGCATCAAAACCAATAAAGTACATAGGAATAAACGTAACCAGGAAGGTGAAAGATCTGTACACTGAAAACTAGAAGACTTTGATTAAAGAAATTGAAGAAGATACAGACAAATAGAAAACAAAAGTCATGTTCATGAATTAGTATAGATTCAATGCAATCCCTATTAAGTTTCAATGGTATTTTTTTTTTTTTTACAGAAAGAAAAAATACAATCCTAAGATTCATATGGGGCCACATGCAACTAAGTATAGCCAAAGCAATCGTAAGAAAGAGGAACAATGGGGACGCCTGGGTGGCTCAGTTGGTTAAGCGGCTGCCTTCGGCTCAGGTCATGATCCCAGTGTCCTGGGATCAAGTCCCACATCGGGCTCCTTGCTTGACAGGGAGCCTGTTCCTCCCTCTGCCTCTGCCTGCCACTCTCTCTGCCTGTGCTTGCTCTCTCTCTCTCTGACAAATAAAAAAAAAAAAAAAGAAAGAAAGAGGAACAATGCTGGAAGCATCACACTCCCTGATTTCAAACTATATTACAAAGCTATAGTAAATCAAAACAGCATGTTATCAGGATAAAAATGGACACATAGACCAATGGAAAAGGGTCCAGAAAAAAAACCCATGCATTTACAGTCAACTAATATTTGACAAGAGAGCCAAGAATACACAATGTAGAAAAGATAGTCTCAATAAATGGTGCTGGAAAAACTAGATATTCATATGCAAAAGAATGAAACTGAACCTGTATCTTACATGGCTCACAAAAATTAACTTGAATGGAATAAAAACTTTAATGTAAGACCTAAAATCACACAACTCATAGGAGAAAACACAGAAGAAATTTCCTTGACATTGGCCTTGGCAATACTTTTTTGGATATGACACCAAAAGCACAAGCAAGAAAAGCAAAAATAAACAAGTGGGACTGAATCAAACTAAGAAGCTTCCACAAGGCATAAGAAATGATCAATAAAGTGAAAAGGCAACCTAAGAAATGGGAGAAAATATTCATAAACCACACATCTGAAAAGGGGTTAATATCCAAAATATATAAAGAATTCAACTCAATAGTAAATACATACATTCATGCATACATATATACAAATAATCTGATTTTAAAATGGGCAAAGGGCTTGAACAGACAAATTTCCAAAGAAGATATTTAAATGGCCAACAGGTACATGAAAATATGGTTAACATCACTAATCATCACAGCAATGCAAATCAAAACCATGAGATATCACCTCACACCTGTTAAAATGGCTCTTTTTTTTTAAAGATTTTATTTATTTATTTATTTGACATAGAGAGAGAGATCACAAGTGGGCAGAGAGGCAGGAAGAGAGAGAGGGGGAAGCAGGCTCCCCGATGAGCAGAGAGCCCGATGCAGGGCTCGATCCCAGGACCCTGGGATCATGACCTGAGCCGAAGGCAGAGGCTTTAACCCACTGAGCCACCCAGGTGCTCCTGTTAAAATGGCTCTTATCAAAAGATTAGACAAAAATGCTGGCAAGGAAGTACACCGTGGGTGGGAATATAGATTGGTACGGTCAGTACGGAAAACAGAATGCAGGTTCCTCAGGAATTAAAAATGGAATGACCAAATGATCCAGCAATCCCACTTCTGGGTATATATCTGAAGGAAAAGAAAACACTGTTTTGAAAAGATACCTGAACTCCATGTTTATTACAGCATTATTTACAATAGCCAAGGCATAGAAACCACCTGAGTGCTCATCAACAGAGGAATCAATAAAAAAAAATGTGGTGTGTGTGTGTGTGTGTGTGTGTGTGTGTGTGTGTGTGTATTACTCAGCCATAAAAAAGGAAAGGAAATCCTGCCATTTCCAACGATATGGATGTACCCTGAGGGCATTATGCTAAATGAAATAAGTCAGACAAAGACAAATATCATATGATCTCACTTCTTTATGGAGTAAAACACTGAACTCACAGAAACAACAAATTGTTGGTTGCCAGAGGTAGGCTTGGAGGTCTAGGGTAGGGAGAAATGGGTAAAGGTGATCACAGGGTACAAACTTCCAGTTACAAGATGAATAAGTTCTGGGGACATGATAGTTAACACTACTATACTATATAATTGAAAATTGCTGAAAGAGGATCTTCGAAGTTCTGAACATATACAAACACATTCTCAGACATACAAATGGTAACTATGTGAGCCGATGGATGTGTCAACTCACCTTACTGTGGTAACCATTTCACAAAATATACATATAGGAAATCATCACAGTGTATACCTTAAACTTACAAAATATTTTATGTCAATTATATCTCCATAAAGCTGGAAAAAAGTATTACAGAGATATTTTACATTGTTTCTACTAAGTCTGTGAAATCCTGTGTGTATTTTTAAAAAAGATTTATTTATTTATTTTAGAGAGAGAGAGAGAGAGAGAGCGAGAGACCATGCAAAAGAGCACAGGTCGGGGGCGCCTGGGTGGCTCAGCGGGTTAGGGCCGCTGCCTTCGGGTTAGGGCCGCTGCCTTCGGCTCAGGTCATGATCCCAGGGTCGTGGGATCGAGCCCCGCATCGGGCTCTCTGCTCTGCAGACAGCCTGCTTCCTCCTCTCTCTCTCTGCCTCTCTGCCTACTTGTGATCTCTGTCTATCAAATAAATAAAAAAAATCTTAAAAAAAAAAAAAAAAAAAAGAGCACAGGTTGGGTGGGAGAGGCAGAGGGAGAGACTCTCCAGCGGACTCCCCACCAAGCTCATGGCCTGTCGCAGGGCTCGATCGCACAACCCATGAGATCATCACCTGAGCCCAAACCAAGAGCTAGTTGTTCAACTGACTGGGTGCCCCTCCTGTGTGTATTTTAAATAACAGTACATCTCAGTTTACACCTGCCACATTTCAATTATTCGATAGCCCCATGTGGCAAATGCCTAATGCATGGCACAGCACAGGTTTTGACACCCCAAGAGGTGAACAGATTTGGCATATGGAATAATGCAAATAACTGTGGCCAGAATGTGCACTGTGGTAGATCAAATATGACCACAAATACTTTGCAGTTCCTCCCATTAAATAGTGGAATCTGTTTTTCCACTCCTTGTAGCTAAGCTCTCACCTTTTGACTTGCTTTGACTCATAAAATGTAATAGAAGTCGTGTGGTATGAGTTCCAGGGCCTACTTCTCAAGAAGGCCTTTAGTGTTTTCTTCACATTCTTGGAAAACAGCCCTGTCATCTGAGGTAGCCTGGAAGCAACTACTGGAAGATGAGAGATTTCACAGATCATTGATCATGGGCATTGACCAATACTGTCCCCAGATATGTGAGTGAGGCTACCTTAGACACCCTCTCCTCCCTGATTAGGCCACCAGATGACTGCTGCTGCAAGACTAAACCCAGGAGAGATCTCCAGAACTGCCTAGCTTATCCCAGCTATCATTAGCCTGCTCTTCCATCAAGATTCTCCAAACAGCCCTCTTTCCTAATTATTGGCATTTATATAGCAAGGACACATCTGTGAGGGTACTGATTTCCAATGTGCCACTAGACAGAGGCATTCAACGTCTCTATTCTCAGCCTTACATCCCTAAGTTCAGTAAAATATGCTCTAACAGTCCCCTCGTCAATGTTTTCTAAGACCTCCAGTTCTCTCTTTCCTTCCAACTTCCTCTCCCCCTGCATAGTTTAGGAATCTTAGCTCATATGGTGGTAGGGTAGGCAGCTGCTTCTGCTAAACCACTTCTTCTCCCAATCTTTTTTCCCATCTTACAGCTCTCCAGTGAGAGCCTTCTTTTGGATAATATTTACCCAGCTAAAATGAAGTGCACCACAGGTCGAAAGTACAGAAATGAGGGTGGAGGGAGAATGGAAAGATATCAATTATTTGTACGTCATCCTATCACATTCATCCATCCAAATAAACTGCAGCATATGGGTCAGTATATTACCTTATAATTCTTATATATACTGCTGCACTTTGCACAGTTAAATGTATGGTACATACCAAACTGGTCATTTTAATTTGTTGACTGAGCCAGTAAGTCCATCGAGATAGAATTTACACCCTTTACGTGCTGTTTTTTCTCCTCCAGAGAAAGGTTTTACCTCTGCTCCTTTTGAAGTCAATTGGTATCTTTCTCTAAACAGCTACATAGACTACGAGTTCCTACTGAATAATTTGCCACTTAAAGACAGATGGAGAAGAGGATATGGAAGAGGGAGAGAAAGAATTCTTATGCACTTCACATCCATGAAAGTATATTCTTAGTTCTGTTCTGGCAGGAAATAGAGAATCAGGTCCAGGAGTTCTTAACCTATAATTTTTTGGTGCTTTGATTAATTCAGGGGCATGATAACTATAGTTTACAATGTGCTTCAAATAGATATTTTTAAGATTTATTGTTTTAAAAGAAAGAGAGGGTGATTTGGGGGAGGGGCAGAGGGAGAGGGAGAGAATCCTCAAGCAGACTCCCCACTGAACATAGAGCCCACATGGGACTTGATCCCAGGACCCTGAGATCATGACCTGAGCCAAAATCAAGAATCCAATGCTTAACTGACTGAGCCACCCAGGCATCCCTTAATCCAGTAGATTTTATATTTTGCTGATTTTCTAAAATGTCCTTATAAATGATTGTTAATAATATTATTATTATAAGACAGTGTGATTATGTCAACATTGATATAATGTATGTGAGAATCAGTGGAAGACTGGAGTGTTGATCTAGCATGATACATAAATCAGATATCATTCATTCTATGAATGAATAAAATAGGAATTCTCCACTCACTTTCAAGTTATCAGTGTGATTAGCAGATGTAAAGAGCTCAGATTTACCTAAAGAGCAGCAGTTTTTTCAAAACTCAAATCATAAACTATTTATCTCTTTTAGACCTTTAATTGAAACTTCAAGGCAAAATAATAAAAATATTTTGGAAAAAGAATAAAACAAATACATCACATATTTTATATACACGTGTAGGTCAAAGTTTATAAAGTATGAAAAACCTACTATGCAAATCTAGAGAGCCAAGAAGCAGAACAGCATTGGTAAGTATGAGAGATACTTAGAAGTTTCCAGTTAGAATTTTGACTAAACCTTTATGATTTTGGAGAGCTAATTTCAAGATCTGATTAACTATTTTAGATTATTAGCTTCACTTAGTAAATTACTATTTCTAAAAAAAACTAATAATTGAAGTACTCACAAATCTAATAACTAAGTATTTATTGCAAATGACTGTGTCTAAGAAAAAGTTCCTTCCTTTTTAAAAAATACTTTTAATCCAAAAGAACATGAAGAGGAAATGATCCTTAGTGTGAGCTTTGTCCTCCCTGCTCCACTTACTTTCTTTCTGAACCTAGGTATTTCATTTCATCAAACCAGATAGTTTCATCTTTATACTAGATTTTGATGTCAAATTAAACTGGATTTCATGGAACCAGTGACTACAAACCGGCACAACAGAGCACAAGGTCTCAGAGAAACACTTGGAAATAACAAAATACAAATGATGAATATAGTTATTGTCTTTAGATAGTGAATCATTTTATAAATCTAGATTTTTATTTCAAATATTCTGATTCAGAATTTATTATATTAGTAATTTTGTTGAAAAAATATATTGAGCCAAGTCTTCATTGGTGCCAAAGTTACTACCCAATAGTCAACATAACAGTTCCAGAAAGCAGAGTTCCAGTAGCTTGAGAGAATTAACGCTCCTCTTGAAGGATTAATTTAAATCCAAAGAAAATATAAACCCATAAATGTAGAGATTTTCATTAAATGGAAATTAAGAGGAGTACTTTGGAGGACTGGTACAGAGAAAACTAGGTTAAGAAGTATCCTTTCAGTTGGAAAGAATAATAACCATGCAAAAACTATTAAAGGTTATTTAAACACAAATGTCTTATGACTTCTATTTGGCCATAGTGTTTGGAATGTTTAAGAACACTGGGGATTGTTAAAAACACAATGTGCAAGCTTTTTAGTACACATAAGTATTTTTCCCTCAGACTCTAAAAGCAAGCAGAATTTCTCCCTCAGATCCCAGGTATCTATGCCCACACAGAATACCTTCTAGCCAACTCTCCTTCTTGGCTTGGAATCTCAGGTATTGTGCACATGATGTTAATGAAGTTAGTTAATCAATCTGTGATCAGGATGCTAACCTACCTCGTGTCCCCAGGGACCTTGTTCTATCTGTTACAGACTCTTCTGCTAATATCGTCAACATCTTTATTTCCCTAGTCAGGTTGGGACCCTTAATCTAAGTTTCCTCTCTGCTGGGTGATGGGGGCTCTGGGTGAGAGGCAGCTATCTTCCTAATGCATAGGCATTTGCTCCAGGATCTACTTCCTATGATTGGCTTCAATGCCTTTCACGACAGCTTTATTTACTCTGTTTTTATCTTATTGCCTTAAATCAGGAGTCTCCCTTTAGATTCTTTAAAGTTGAAAAATTTGCCTGCCTTTGATTTTTTTCTCTCCTGTCAGAGGACTTTGGAGGGCTCATTGGTCTGCAGACCAAAGGCCAGTCCTGCCCATCCCTCACCTAGCTGTCTGCCTCCTTGTTCCTGTAGCCATTTCATGGCCTGGCGTTCGCCCAAAGTGAATCTATTCTTACAGCTTTTTTTTTTTTAAAATATTTTATTTATTTGAGAGAGAGAGAAGCACAAACCAGGGAAGAGGTGGAGGGAGAGGGAGAGGCAGACTCCCCGCTGAGCAGGGAGCCCAATGCAGGGCTCGATCGTAAGACCCTGAGATCATGACCTGGGCTGAAGGCAGATGCCCAACCATCTGAGCTACCCAGGCACTCCTTTTCTTACAGATTTTAAACATAGGCAGTTCTGCTCTATCTAAAAAAAACCTTTCATTGCTTATCCCAAAACCTTCTATAACCCTAACCTTTCTCTCTCTTTCCTTTTTTTTTTTCTTGGTCAAGCTTCTTGTAAACATAACTACCCTCAGCTTCTACTTCCTTACCTCACAACCCTCAGAATACTGGCTTCTGTTCTCAGCAGCATATTGAACTTGCTCCTGCTGAGAATGTCACTGACCTAATTATTAGCGCCAGTGGATACTCTTCTGAATTTATTTTAGTTCAACTTTGGGTGGCCTAAGACTCTATAGACATTCCTTTTTCTCTTGGGATTCTCTCCTCTGATATGTATGGCACTTCTTTCTTCTGGCTTCCTGCTGGGGGACAATGGCATTAAGCACTAAAGAAATTGATCTCAAACATGCACAAAAGCATAGAATATGCATCTGCCTATGATTTGTACCATCTAACCTCTTAGTGGTACCACATATTGATATAAAGTGGCATGAAATTGCATAACCATGCTGTCTTTTGGTCTTTAATATCTACTTGTTCAATGAAGGGGCCAGGAATTACCCCAAGTTCATTATAATTTTTGAGGACAAAGAAGCTAGATTGGGGCCTAACTTAGATGGATAGCTCTTAGACAAGTAGTGTCAGAGCCTAATGCTTCTCTACCTAGGGTTTCTCCTGCACTTGAGGCATATACGGTTCCTTAAACTTTCCTTATTGAAAAAAAAAAAAAGGAACGAGAGGTGAAAAGTGAGACAGGGTCATTCTTCCCTTCCACTGGAGTTTTGAGAGTGGTTGCTGAGATGAAGGGCCAAAAGCTGGCTGGAGGGTAAGGAGGTGGTTCAAACTGCACAGTGGTTTCCTAGAACAGGATAGTGGAAGGTAAGTGTAGGCCTGCTTCCCCTGCCACCAAAATTTCTTCCAGTTCAATAAATAGTCATTGAGTGTCCATTATGTCCCAGGCCTTCTTTTGGGCAATGAAAACACAAGGATGAGGAAGCATAGCTTTGATCCTCAAGAAGCAGCAATCTAGCAGACTTCCATCAGGTGGACATGGAAAATATGGTAAAACACCAGGAATCTTTCACTCATCTGGTGGATTCTCTCCCTCTTCCTTTGCTGTATTCACCAACCCGTGTAGATGGATCTCAAATTTCACCCCTCAGTCACCTTAGAGTCTTATTCATATCTACACTTCTGAGCTCCCATAATGACACCTTGGATGAAGAATTTATTGCTATCTTCCATTTGTCAGAGGAATTTCATTTCCCCTAAGTTTATTCTAGGAGATATCAACGTACCTCCTGCATTAGTCTTTAAGATATGCTGCTTCTGTTGAATAAAACATTGGCAGGGTCCTTTGGCTCATCCCATGTTATCCACATTTCTGTTCTTTCCTAAGTATTCCTACTGCTTTGGGATTTTAGTCATTAAAAGGACAACCAAATTGAATCAAAACAATTATGCAATAATATGCATGCCAAAGTTTCCTGGCACCTCTTGCCAGAAATTCTATGGTGTGAGAGTCCATTGCCCAAATATTTTATTTACATTCAACTTGTCCCAAGGTATTGTGCTAAGAATAGGAACGAATATATAGCCTGTTTGTTCAGAGAATTAAGCCACATAGCCAAATTTGGACTGGTTAATGTTGTATCTCCCTCATGAATAGAGAATATGGAATTGAAAAATGACTAGCATGGAGGACAGAATGACTCAGAAATCTAAGAATAGCCAAATCATGTGAAAAGACCCAAAAGCTGCTTCAAAATGAACTGCATCTGCCTGACTCACAAACCCAGAAAATTACAATATTTAAATCTATGCAAAATAGCATTTCACCAGCATTTTATCTGCATATTTAATTTTGCTCTGAGTTGGTATGGGTCTGCCTTCTTACTACAAGATAGTTTATTAGTTCAAAGGTGTATTCTAGCTCAAAAAATAATCAGATACCCTAAAGAGAGTGTTTCCTCTGCTTTAGAATTAGAAGCCACTTTTTTGGGTTCAAATTAGGAACAGAACTAAGAGTAGTCTGAGAGGACATATTCTTTGCTCTTCTCATCACCGTACTCATCCCTGATAAACTGTCAAGAAAGGAATTCAGGTCGAGGTCACTGGAACTGAGTATCATCCCACAGTAGTCAGCCCAGTCCGGCATCCTCACCACCAACACACTGTGCCCTCTGAAGTTCCCATGCTTTGTTCAGTAAATAGACCTACATCCTGAATCCCTTCCATGAAAGTCTTTGCATCCCCTTGCTTTAATTAATATCTGGGTCTCATCCTAGGCCCAGCTTTCCCTGCAGCCCTTATACATGGAGGTTGTCCCTTACTTCTAAGTGGTGTTGGTGGCTTCACCATCAACCACTGCCATTTCCACATGGTCATTCATCGGGGTAATCCTTGCTCCTTCTGGTTTCATGTCATCTGGAGAGAACACCCAAACCCCTTCCTTCCTGCTATGATGACCTGTGTTTTGTTTAATGCTCTGCTGTTGCAGCATTGAAATTTTAAGTAATTTTTGATCAAAGACCTCTAATTTTCATTTTGCACTGGGCCTCAAAACTGATGGAGC
Source organism: Taxidea taxus jeffersonii (assembly GCA_003697995.1). Lineage (NCBI taxonomy): Eukaryota > Metazoa > Chordata > Mammalia > Carnivora > Mustelidae > Taxidea > Taxidea taxus. The sequence goes on from ML105329.1 coordinate 99,898, forward strand.
CCATCCTGTTCCTATAGGTAGTCTTGCCCCTTCTAATTCACTCTACACTAATAATGGCTATTTTTTAAAAGATTTTATTTATTTATTTGAAAGACAAAGAGAGTGCACATGCATGCCAGGGGAAAGTAGGGGGTTGTGGAGGAGGAGTAGAGGGGAAGGAGGAGAGTGGGAGGAAGAGGGACAAGCAGATTCCCCGCTAAGGGGAGCCTGACTTAGGACTCGATCCTACGACCCTGAGATCATGAAATCAAGAGTTAGAGCCTTAACAGACTGAGCCACCCAGGTGCCCCCAGGCTATTATTTTTGTCACTTGAGTCATGGCACTCCCTTAGTTGAAATACATGGATGGCTTTTTATTGCATTGAGAATCAAGCTCTCACTCATATCATGGTCTGCAAAGACCTGCCTGGTTGGGCTACAGGCCTCCCTCCCCCAGTTCAACATCCCGACTTACTGAAGTCACATGGACATCTGTCAGATTGTTGTACACAGTGGTTCCTTCCCTGCCTCAGATGTGGTTTGCACATGTGGTTTCCTTCCTCTGCAGCACTCTTGCCCATACTACAACCTTTTCATCTCTCAAGACTTAGCTTCAGTAGCATTTTATGTGTCAGGATGTGCTTATTGCCATTAACAACCCCCAAATCTCCATGGCTTAGTCAAAAAAAGGTTCATCCTTCAGTCATGACCCAGTCTCATCAGCTGGTTTCTAGAGCCAGCCTTCCTCAGGAGGATTCAGGGGCCCTTTTCAGGAGTGTGGCTTCATCCCTTTCTCAAGCCTCCGATTCCTTCCCTGGATGGGCTGTGCCCTGTGAGAAGATGAACACATGTGTGGAGCTTCAGAGCAGGGGTATAACACCAGGTCTCAAAGGGGAGTTTGCCAATCTTGCCCACATGCCACCAGATCTACAAATGTATAAAAGAGCCTGGGAGATGTTGTTTCACTCCGTGCCCAGAAGGGAAAGGAAATGGGTTTGAGTGCATGTTACTGTCTTGGCCACTGTCCCCTACTCAGAGTCTCTCTCTGACCTTTGCTCACAAACAGCTCACCTCTATTTTACTCTACTCTATGTTACTAATCAATTTCTCTTACCTCAATTTGTTGGTTGATTTATTTTTTGCATTTTGTTTAGACTTTCTTATCTACTAGAATGCAAATGCCTTGCGGACAGAGATCTTAACAATCTTTTTCACTGTTACAACTTCAGGACTTAGAGCAGTGCCAGGAATGTGGTAAATAATTTTTAAAACATCTGTTGACTAATTGAGTGAGTACAAGAAAAATATCTGTCTTGTTCCCCCTTGCTAGTAATATCAGTAACTATTCTTGCCTATCATGCAGGAATGATAGAATGGCAGGGTTCCCTTCTCCCACAGAGATTAATGGTCCTTTTAAAGACAGTACATAATGTTTAGAAGTAAATGTTCTCGAATCAGAGTCCCTCAGTTCAAACCCCAAGGTCATTGCTTATTAGCTAAGTAATCTTGAGCAACCTACTCAATCTCTCTAAACCCTAGTTTCCTCTTCTGTCAAAAAATGTAATAGTATCCACATCCCGGGATTATTGTGAGATAAATGAGATAATATATACAGTACCACAGTATGGTTAATGGCTCAATTATAAAGTATGATTATTAGTACTCACTGCTATATACCCAGTGCCTGGTCCAGAACGTTGCATGAGCAAGCACTTGATATATAATTGGTTGAATAAATGAACAATTGAGTGAGTGAAAAACCTTCTCTCATAGCTATTGCCTCTAATAAAAACAAGAGCAATTTTCACTGGATCTTCAGTCCATGAAAGACCTTACCTGCTGGTGTTCAGCTCTTAGAAGGTTCTTTTATGCATAACAATAGTGGACAAGTCCCAGGGAATACCCAGTCTTTTGAAAACCATCTGGAAATGTGTGTACACTTGAACAAAAGCAGCAGATCTCATTCTCTTCCCTCACAATTTTTTTTAAAGATTTTATTTATTTATTTGATAGACAGAGATCACACAAGTAGGCAGAGAGGAGAGGGGAGGAGCAGGCTCCCTGCCGAGCAGAGAGCCCGATGTGGGACTCGATCCCAGGACACCGGGATCATGACCTGAGCCTAAGGCAGCGGCCCAACCCACTGAGCCACCCAGGCATCCCCACAATTTTTTTTAATTTTCCTTTTTTTCTAGTTTTGAGATGTAATTGACACACTTCACTGTATATGTTTAAGATGTACAGCAAAATGGTGTGACTTACATATACTATGAAATGATTACTATAATAATTGAGTCAGCATTTATCATCTCATACAAATAAAACAAAAAGAGAAAGCAAAAAAAAAAAAAGAAAGAAAGAAAAGGAAAAAAAAAATTTCCTTGTGATGAGAACTCAGAATTGACTCTCTTTGTAACTTTCACATACATAGGTCATATAGCTGTTAACCACAGACATTATGCTCTACCTTCCAACCCCAGCACTCACTTATCTTATAATTGGAATTTTGACCACCATCCTCCAATTCCCCTCCCCCTAACTCCTCTGGTAAGCACAAACCTGATCTCTTTTTCTAGGAGTTTGGTTTTTTGTTTTTATTTGTTTTCTTGTCAATTCCACATGTAAATAAGATCATACTACATTTGTTTCTTTCTGACCTATTTCATTAAGCACAATGCCCTTGATATCCATCCATGTTGCCACAAATGGCAGAATTTTGTCATTTTTAATGGCTGAATTTTACAGATGTGTATGTGACAGTGTCTGTCAATGGACACTTAGGCTGTTTCCATGGCTTGACAATTATAAATAATGCTGTTATAAACATGGGGGGTGCAGATATCTTTTCAAGTTGGTGTTTTCATTTCCTTTGGACATATGCCCAGAAGTAGAATTACCAGATCATATGACAGTGCTAGTTCTAATTTTTTGAGGATCCTCCATTCTGTTTTTCACAGTAGCTGCACCAGTTTACAACCCCATCAACAGTGCAAAAGGATTCCCTTTCCTCCACATCCTTGCCAGCATTTATTTCAGCTAATAGGCATAAGATGATATCTTGTTGTGGTTTTGATTTGCATTTCCCTAATGATTTTCCTGGTACCTGTTGGCCTTTTTTATATATCTTCTTTGGAGAAATGTCTATTCAGGACTTTTGCCCACTTTTTAAATTGAATTATTTGATTTTTTTCTATTGAGTTGTATGAGTTCTTTCTATATTTTGGATATTAACTCCTTATTAGATATATAGTTTACAAATATTTCTGCCATTCCATAAGTTGTTTTTGCATTTTGTTGATGATTTCTTTTGCAGTGTAAAAGCTTTTTTAATCTGATGTAGTCCCACTTATTTTTTATTTTGCTGCTTGTGCTTTAGGTATCATATCCCAAAAAATCATTGTCAAGGCCTGTGTCTAGAAGCTTTTTTCCTGTTTTCTTCTAGTGTCATGGTTTTAGGTCTTACATTTAAATCTGTAATCTGTGATTTTAAATATATCTCTCCATTTACATCATCGGACTTTTTAATTTTTAAATCAGGCTTCTTTCACATGCATGTGCTGCACTGAAATTTCTTCCTAGAGAAAGAATAATGATAGAGGAAACAAATTATCAATTAATATTAGAGCAAATCTGAATGTTAGCATTGCCCTATAATTTTAAGATTACTTGAAAAAATTAATCAAAAAAGTAAGTACAGTTTCATAAAAAATTTCAAATGATATAGAGGAATACAGAGTAAGAATATATTCCTCTACAGTTGAATGTCAGTCCAGTCTCTAGAATCAAACATTGCTAACAATTTCTTGTGTTTGTGTCCAGAAATTATCTATGTATGAATAGGCCTAGGTTTGCTTATTTTTGTTACAAAAAAAAATGGACTCTTATATGAAAACTGTTCTGCCACATGCACTACCCCCCCCCCCTTTTAAACAATAAACACCTTTATTACATGAGTGGAGACGGGAGGGGGGAGGACTTGTTTGCCTTTCCTCAGTGAGAACTCCAGATCCTTGCCCTCCAGCACGTGGCCATCTGCCTCCAGGCTGGCCTGGTCTTCTGGGGATGCATGCGAGAAGCCTACTTGGCTGGAACTTCTCCAGAAGATGCTGTTTGGGCATTCTTTGATCTTTCATTCTATTTCTTCTTCACTTCTTCAATCATTTCCTGTTTAAAATCTCTTCTTCCTAAAGAGTTGGCTTGGCCTCTTTGTGGCCTAGGGGCAGTGCACGGTTGGGGTGGTGTGCTGTCAAGAAGCATGACATAGTTCTTCACAGGGTCTTGGCCAAGCAGTCCATTGAAGAATGCATTGTAGACATCAATGACCCTTGTTTTGCACATACAATACGTGGAGCCTCAGAAGAAGTGCCCCACATCTGGCCTCCAGGCACAGTAATTCTTGTTGCCTCCCCAAACTCAGATTGTGTGTCTATGTCGGCGGGGTGGGGGGGTGGGTGGGCGGGGGGGAGTAGAGGGTCAGGGCCCCATCCCCGCTCAAAATTCTGCTTCTGATGGTAAGATTTCTTTGGCCTTCAGTCTTGCTTGTGTCAGTTGTCCCTGAAGATGCCCCTCACTCACAGCTGGCTGGAAAGTAAGCTATCCTGTGCTTTTTTTTGGTTAACAATCTTTTTTTTTAAGATTTTTATTTATTTATTTGACAGACAGAGATCATTAGTAGGCAGAGAGGTAGGCAGAGAGAGAGGGGGTGGGAAGCAGGCTCCCCGCTGAGCAGAGAGCCCGATGAGAGAGAGCTCGATCCCAGAACCCTGGGATTATGACCTGAGCTGAAGGCAGAGACTTTAACCCACAGAGCCACCCAGGCACCCCTTGTTAACAATCTTTTGTTTGGTCTTCCTCAACAATGCATTTCCCATGCCTTTTATTGCCTGCCTGATATTCCTTTATATCGATATGCTGTTATTTATTTTGGGTAGTAAGTTGTTTTTTTTTTAAATCTAGTTTTACTGAGATAGAATTCACATATCCATTTAAAGTAGAAACTCATCCATTTAAAGTGGAAAATTCAATGTTGTTTAGTATGTGTACAGAGTGTATCCATCATCATAGTTTTAGAACAATTTTCTTGCCCACACAAGAAACCTCACATCCCTAGCCACCATTTCTCACTTCCTCTACTTTTCCCCAGCCCCTAACAATCACGAATCTACTTTCTGTCTCTATAAACTTGCCTGTTCTGGATGTCTCATATAAATGGAATAATATATTTCATTTAGCTTTCTGTTTTCAAGGTTCATTCAAGTTGTAGCAGGTATCAAACATACTATTATTTATTAATTGGGCTCTTTTTTAAAGATTTTGAGTGATTTTTCTAACTACTCTCTAAAAAGTTGGGTCATATTATGTAATTTTTAAATGTACATTACACTATCTTTATTAGCATTTAAATTTTTTTTAAGATTTTATTTATTTATTTGTCAGAGAGAGCGAGCACAGGCAGACAGAGTGGCAGGCAGAGGCAGAGGGAGGAGCAGGCTCCCTGCCGAGCAAGGAGCCCGATGCGGGACTCGATCCCAGGACGCTGGGATCATGACCTGAGCTGAAGGCAGCGGCTTAACCAACTGAGCCACACAGGTGTCCCTTTATTAGCATTTAAAAAATCAGGAATGAAAAGAATCTTTTCATATGTTTCCTGGATGTTAGTATTTCTTTCTCTCTCTCTCTCTCTTTTTTTTTTTTTTGGATGAAATTGCTGCAGAAGCACTTTGCCCATTTTGTACAGGAGTTTTTAAATTTTATTTCTTTTTGGTACCCCAAAATTCATTGTTTATGCACCACATCCAGTGTTCCATGCAATACATGCCCTCCATAATACTCACCACCAGGTTCACACATTCCCCGACCCCCTCCCCTCTAAAACCTTCAGTTTGTTTCTCAGAGTCAAGTCTCCCCTGGTTCATCTTCCCCTCTGATTTCCCCCAACTCACTTATCCTCTCCATCTCCCAATGTCCTCCGTGTTATTCCTTATGCTCCACAAGTAAGTGAAAGCATATGATAATTGACTTTCTCTGCTTGACTTATTTCACACAGCAAAATCTCTTCCAGTCCTGTCCATGTTGATACAAAAGTTGGGTACTCATCCTTTCTGATGGAGGCATAATACTCCATTGTACATATGGACCATATCTTCTTTATCCGTCTGTTGAAGGGCATCTTGGTTCTTTCCACAGTTTGGTGATTGTGGCCATTGCTGCTATGAACATGGAGGTACAGATGGCCCTTTTTTTCACTACATCTGTATCTTTGTGGTAAATACCCAGTAGTGCAATTGCAGAGTCATAGGGTAGCTCTATTTTTAAGGGATTATTAATTTTTTTTCAGTTCTGTGTGAAAGCAAGAAAAATTAGCTTTTGTTGGCCAAATGTGTTGCAAATAATTTTTCTCATTTTTTTTCATTTTTCTTTTACTTTGTGGTAATTCTTGCAATCCAAATTTTAAAATTTGTAAATAGCCAATGCATCATCTATCTTTTCCTTACCTGGTTATTTTGTGATACAGAGATGCCTTCTATGCTCATGAAAAATTTTGCTATGCTTTCTTTTGGTGATTTCCGAATTTCATTTAAATCTTGGATCCATCTGCAATTTATTTCAGCACAGGAATGAGGTAAGTTACAGACTTAATATCCTTTTAAATTTTAAATTTTTAGAAACTATTTCCTCCTTTATTGAGTTTCCTCACTGATATGAAATGGTACCATCACCTACTAAGTCTCTACATGAATCTAGCTATATATATTATTTCTTGGCACTAATCCACAATTCTCCATTTCTTTACCTGTCTCTTATCCTTTAGGTTATGATAGTTTAAGTTCAAGTTAATATCTGATAAAACTGCTTCTAGCTCATTACTCTTTTTCTTTCCAGGATGTTTCTAATTATTCTCAGATGATTATTAACCAGTAAAAAAATTTTTTTAAACTTTGTCCATTTACTCCAAAATACATCTACTAACATTTTAATTACATATAATAATAAGGAAAGTGGGCTTCTTCACAACATTGATTCTTTTTTATCCCAGAGTAAGGTATATTTCTCCACTTTTTCAAGTCATTATGTCCATCAGTAGAAATCTACATATTGTTAAACTTCTTTTTAGCTATTTTGTCTTTTTTCTTTTTCTTTTTTTTAAGATTTTATTATTTATTTGACAGACAGAGATCACAAGTAGGCAGAGAGGCAGGCAGAAAGAGAAAGGGGGAAGCAGGCTCCCTGATGAGCAGAGACCCAGATGTGGGGCCCGATCCCAGGACCCTGAGATCCCAACCTGAGCCAAAGGCAGAGGCTTAATCCACTGAGCCACCCAGGTGCCCCTGTCTTTTTTCTTATTAGTTAATTAACTTAAAACCATTTACCTTGCCAAATTCCCTTTCTGTTTGCAAAAGTTTTTCAGTAGATTTTCTGGAAGCTTTCCAGTTATTAATTAGGCCATCCATTAATTTATTCAATAAATAGTTATTGAAGCTCTAATATGTGTGAAGCATGAATCGAAATACTAGACAAAAAACAGTGATCAAAACAGACAAATTTCTTACTTTTCTGGAACTTGTATTTTAGTAAGAAGAACATGATAATAATTAGATATATATGTTAGGTCATTACAAATACTTAAGGAAAAATAAATTAGGTTAGAGAATAGAGAATTACAGGGGTAGAAAGTAGTTACTATTTTAGTTTGGGCTGTCAGTAAACTGGCATGAAAGAAAAAGAAGGGAGTGAGTTATTTTAATACCTGGAGTGAGTACAGAAAAGGGAACAGCAAGGAGAAAGGAACTGAATGAGAAATATGCTCAAAAGACCAGTTAGCTAAAGGTCAGGATAAGGAGAGAGCTGTAGCCAGAAGGATCATGTAGCATCTTATGGGTTTCATTTGCATTTTCTTCTGGAAGACATAAGAAGCCAACGATGAGATTTGTGAGGGAAAATGGCATGATTTAACCATTATTATTTTTTTTTAATTTATTTATTTGAGAGAGGGAGATCACATGCAGGGGGAAGGACAGAAAGAGAAGCAGGCTCCCCACTGAGCAGGGAGCCTGACATGGGACACAGTCCC
>ML105329.1:107957-122519 GCA_003697995.1 Taxidea taxus jeffersonii
AGACCCATCTGGTACATATCTCAATATCATAAAAGCCAACTATGAAAAACCCACAGCAAATATCATTCTCAATGGGGAGAAGCTCAGAGCTTTCCCCCTAAGATCAGGAACACAATAGGGATGTCCACTATCACCACTACTATTCAACATAGTACTAGAAGTCCCAGCCTCAGCAATCAGACAACAAAGGGAAATAAAAGGCATCTGAATTGGCAGAGAAGAAGTCAAACTCTCACTCTTTGCAGATGATATGATACTTTATCTGGGAAACTCAAAACACTCGACTCCAAAACTGCTACAACTCATGCAGGAATTTGGTGAAGTGTCAGGATGTAAAATCAATGCACAGAAGTCAGCTGCATTTCTATACACCAACAACAAGACAGAAGAAAGGGAAGTTAAGGAGTCAATCCATTTATAATTGCACCCAAAATCATAAGACACCTAGGAATAAATCTAACCAAAGAGGCAAAGAATCTGTACTCAGAAAACTATAGAGTACTCATGAAAGAAGTTGAGGAAGACACAAAGAAATGGAAAAACATTCCATGCTCTTCCATGTTCATGGATTGGAAGAACAAATACTGTGAAAATGTCTATGCTACCTAGAGCAATCTACACATTTAATGCAATCCTTATCAAAATACCATCAATTTTTTTCAAAGAAATGGAATAAATAATCCTAAAATTTATATGGAACCAGAAAAGGCCCTAAATAGCCAGAGGAATGTTGAAAAAGAAAACCAAAGCTGGCAACATCACAATTCCAGACTTCAAGCTCTATTACAAAGCTGTAATCATCAAAACAGTACAGTACTGGCACAAAAACAGACACATAGATACATGGAACAGAATAGAGAGTACAGAAATGGACCCAACTCTATGGTCAACTAATCTTCGACAAAGCAGGAAACACTGTTCAATGAAAAAAAGACTATCTCTTCAACAAATGGTGTGGGGAAAACTGGACAGCCACATGCAGAAGAATGAAAGTGGACCATTTCCTTATACCACACACAAAAATTGACTCAAAATGGATGAAAGACCTCACTGTGAGACAGGAATCCATCAAAATCCTTGAGGAGAACACAGGCAGCAACCTCTTCGACCTCAGCCAGAGCAACTTCTTCTTAGAAATATCACCAAAGGCAAGGGAAGCAAGGGCAAAAATGAACTATTGGGACTTCATTAAGATGAAAATCTTTAGCACAGCAAAGGAAACCGTAAACAAAACCAAAAGACAAGTGACATAATGGGAGAAGATGTTTGCAAATGACATATCAGATAAAGGGCTAATATCCAAAATCTATAAAGAACTTACCAAACTCAACACCCAAATAACAAACAATCCAATCAAGAAATGGACAGAAGACATGAAGAGATATTTCTGCAACGAAAACATCCAAATGACCAATAGACACATGAAAAAGTGCTCAACATCACTTGGCATCAGGAAAATACAAATCAAAACCACAGTGAGATACCATCTCACACAAGTCAGAATGGTTAAAATAAACCAGTTAGGAAATGACAGGTGTTGGTGAGGATGCAGAGAAAGGGGAACCCTCCTATACTCTTGGTGGGAATGCAAGCTAGTGCAGTCACTCTGGAAAAAAGTATGGAGGTTCCTCAAAAAGTTGAAAATAGAGCTACCCTATGACCCAGTAATTGCACTACTGGGTATTTACCCCAAAGATACAAAGGTAGTCGGGGCGCCTAGGTGGCTCAGTAGGTTAAAGCCTCTGCCTTCGGCTCAGGTCATGATCCCAGGGTCCTGGGATTGAGCCCCGCATCGGGCTCTCTGCTCAGCAGGGAGCCTGCTTCCTCCTCTCTCTCTGCCTGCCTCTCTGCCTACTTGTGATCTCTGTCTGTCAAATAAATAAATAAATAAAATCTTTAAAAAAAAAAAAAGATACAAAGGTAGTGATCCGAAGGGGTACCTGCACCCCAATGCTTACAGCAGCAATGTCCACAATAGCCAAACTATGGAAAGAACCTAGATGTCCATCAGGAGATGAATGGATAAAGAAGATGTGATATATATATATATATATATATATATATCACATTATTATATATTATATATATTATATATTATATATTAAATATATATATTATATATAACAGAATACTATGCAGCCATCAAAAATTGAAATCTTCCCATTTGCAACAATGTGGATGGAACTAGAGGGTATTATGCTAAGCAAAATAAGTCAATCAGAGAAAGACAATTGTCATATGATCTTACTGATATGAGGAATTTGAGGAACAAGATAGAGGAACAAGACAGAGGAGGGAAAAATGAAACAAGATGAAATCAGAGAGTGAGACAAACCATAAGAGACTCTTAATCTCAGGAAACAAACTGAGGGGTGCTGGAGGGGACGGGGGTAGGAAGGATGGGGTGGTTGAATGATGGACATTGGGGAGGGTGTGTGCTATGGTGAGTGCCGTGAATTGTGTAAGACTAATGAATCACAGACCTGTACCCCTGAAACAAATAATACATTATATGTTAATAAAAGAAGTATTAAGAAAAACAGATCCCTCTGACTGTGGAGAAAGGATTGACAAGCAGGGCATTCAAGGTGGGCTGCATAGGAAAATGGTAGAGGTGAGATGGTGGAGGCTGAAAAGGTGCACCAAGAAAGTGGGGAGCAGTGATCATATCTGAGATATATTTACAAGGCTGAATGGGTAGATTGACCCAATGAAACACAGTAAGAGAAATAGAGAAGTAGGAGAATATAGTATTTTCACAAAAGTGCCATTTTTGTAATTTATGTCCTCTTCATTTCTAATTTTGTATTTTGGTCCTTTCTTCAGTTTTGTTTGTTTGAAAGTTAGGCTAATGGGTTTTATTTTATTGTTAGAGTTTCTCAAAGAATCAGTTATAAAATATATTTGTTCTTTCTAATGCTTTTCTCTTTTCTTTCATTAATTTATGTGACCTTTCTTATTTCTTCCTTCTTTTAAGTTAAATTTTGCTACTTTTAAAATATTAATCTGAATAACTAATAATTTTAATTTGATTTCTTCTTTCAGAGCAAATTAAAGATGTATAGCTATCATATTTTCTTTTCTAGCCACAGCTTTTTATATACCAAATGCTTTTTGATCTAAAGTCTTATTTGCACTTTCCAGCTATGAAATTTTGGCTTACATTTCCTCTTAGAGTTGAAAGAGATTTAGAACTTTAGATTGTAACTTTATTCCAATATTTGTTATAAATTTCTACTTTTATTGCAATATAGTCTGAGGATATTGTCTATAATGTTATTACTTTTTAAGATGTATTGAGATTCTCCTTGCACTCATCTATACAATTTTGGGAAACAATCCATAGAGACTTGAAGAGAAACATTTTCTGTAATTATTAAATAGAATTAAATGTACATCTATTAGTTCTATTTAATTAATTCTGTTATTTAGATTCACCATACACTCAATTATTTATTTTTTCCCAGCTTTTCCATTTTACCATGTGAGTGAGTTGTAAATCTCCTACTATTATTGTTCCCATATATTGCTTCTTGAAAGCACTGAATTGTTTGTGATTTTGATGTTGCTTCACCTGGGATATGAAGATTCATAATGGGCATTTTGGAACATCTTGAAAGAGATAAGCCTCTGTTGAAGACATATAGAAAAGGTGAACAAAAGAGTAAGTCTGGCAACCAGGGCATGAAAGTACAAGGTGCTAAGAGGAGGGAAATAGCTCCAAAGGCAAATGGACATGTTGCAATATTCTGTTCTGGGTTTTTTTTGTTTGTTTGTTTCCTTCATGCATTTGCCAGTTCTGAGCATGGAGCAAGAGGCTGGGGATCCAGGAATAAGGCCAAGCAGATGGCCTTGCTAAGAGGTAGAAAACCCAGCAGAACTTCTGATCATCCCATGAGGCTGGAGAGGCATAAATTAGAGACTTGAGAATCTAGGATTATAGCCAGAAAGAAGGGACAGAAAACAACATCCACACTCTGCTGGCTTCCCCCTCATGACACTGATTTCTGCAGCTATGTGGGGAAAAGAAACTGAGAAGCCAAGCAGAATGTCTTTGAAAAGCAGAGAGAGGATTTGGCTGTCTAACAGTTCTACTTGAAGATAGGCATTCAAGTTTCTGACATACCTGAAGATAAAGGTGCAGGTGAGCATCCTGGGTTCTCATGGGAATTCCTTGGGAACTACATCCTGGGAACATGAATGAGAGAAATCTAGAAAGAAGCCTTAGAAAAAGTACAATCCAGTCTGGAATTTAATTTCTGATTTGATTAAAAGGATTAACTCCTATTCCTTCTGGTCTTTGAGGAAGATGAATGAAGAAGCCTCTACAGTTTTTCATATATAATGTCAGACATTAAATAAAAAAATACCAGACATACCAAAAAACAGGACTACATAACCAAATACCAAGAGAAAAAAATAGTCAATAAAAAGAGATCCATAGGTTATCCAGATGGGGAAAGTATCAAATAAGGACATTAAAATATCATGACTGGGGCACGTGGGTGACTCAGTGGGTTAAGCCTCTGTCTTTGGCTCAGGTCATGATCTCAGGGTCCTGGGATCGAGCCCCGCATTGGGCTCTCTGCTTGGTGGGGAGCCTGCTTCCTCCTCTCTCTCTGCCTGCCTCTCTGCCTACTTGTGATCTCTATCTGTCAAATAAATAAATAAAAATAAAAAATCTAAAAACATAAAATAAAATATCTGATACATTCAAGAAAATAAAGAGAAAGATGAAAATATGAAAAATTTCACCAGAGTTTAACGTCTTGAAAAGAGAGTCAAACAAAATTTCTAGAAATGCAAAATACACTTAAATTTGTAAAGTTGATAAAGGGACATATGGCAAATTAGATTAGACAGAGAACAACAGTAGCTTGGTGAACTGAAATACAGAGCAATAAAAATTTTCATACTAAGGCACAAAAGGGTAAAGATTAAAAATCTAGAAATGTATATAAGAAAAACAGTATACATGTTAGACATGTTATTGGAGTTCTGGACAAGAAGAGAAAAAGAATCAAGAAAAAACAGAATTTGCAGAGAAAATAGTTGATGAAAGTCATCAAACTACAGATTCATGAAGCCCTCTGCACACTCCTAGGATGAATACAAGGAATGTGAAACCTATGCACATCACAGTCAAACTGCTGAAAGACAAAAACAAAGGGGACTTTTGAAAATACACAGAGACTAGGGGATTGAGGAGCATGGGGGAGATGCATTATTAAAAAGAGAAACAGTAAGACCAACAAGTGAATTTTTAACAGACATGAGGAAAGACAGAAAGAAACAATATGACACCTTTAAAGTATCCAGAGTAAATATCTGCCCACCTAGAATGTTATAGACAGTAGGGGAAAATATTGATCTAAAATGAATGCAAAATAAAGACTTTTTCAGAAAAATTAAACTCTAGGAAATCTATTGCCAGACACTGGCACTAAAGAAAATACTGAACAAAATAATTATTTCCCTTAGGTTTAAAAATGTATGTAGAACTGAAATTACAATGATAGTATATAAAAAATAGAAAAGATAAAATGTAATTTAAATGGTTTAAATTCCTAGCATGACTGGGGGATGGTAAAAGTTATATTTTGTAACCAGACTGTATTAAGGTATGTATACTGTAATCTTGATGTAAACAGCAATATGATAGTAATGCAATATAAAACTAACAAGAAGTAGAGAAGAAATAATAAAAAAAACTATTCAAAAAGAAGACAATAGAGGAAAAAAGAACTTAGATGGAACTAATTAAAAAAAATAGCAAGATGGTAAATGTAAACACAAATACATGTTATTAAATATAGATTAATGAAATATTCCCAAAATATGAAGAACAAAACAGAAGCAAAACCAATTATAAGCGATGTCCTTATAAAACATAGGACACTGAAAGGCTGAAGCACAAGGCCAGAAAAAGATATGTCACACAAGTGTCAACTAAGATGATGTAGCCATGTTAATATAAGTTTTAAGACAAAAAGCATGACCAGAAATCATGAGGGACTCTTAATGATAAAGAGATCACTCCAGTGGCAATGCTAAAAATCTGTATGTATCTAATAAGAAAGTGAGAAAATACATGGACAAAAGAGAATACAAAAGAGAAACAAAATCACGATCTGTTTGGTATTGCTCCCTTCGCTGTGACAGAACAAGCAAAGAAAATCACTATGGAATATAGAAGACCTGAAGCGAATCTTTACTCACAAACCCACTTTATGATCCACCACATGGTAGACTGTGCTATTACATTGCATTTCGAAGGGATGTGTATTTGGTAACTTTTAAGGGTTATATTTTGGGGGGGAGGGGCAGAGGGAGAGAGAAAATCTTAAACATACTCCACATCCCGTGCAAACCCCAGGGTCAGAGGGGGCTCAATCTTACAACCCTGAGATCATGACCTGAGCCAAAATCAAGAGACAGATTAAGTTTAACTGACTGAGCCACCTTGGCGCACCAAAGGGCAATATTTTTATATATCAGTTAGGTCACATAGAAAACACTGCACTCAAAAATTGCCAAAATTTACTATACAGTGGACCATAAAGTGAGCCTTGATACTTTTTTACAAGTTAACTTTATTAAGGTATAATTTACATATAATAAACTGTATCTATTTTACATGCACAGTTTGATGAGTTTTGATATCTATGCTTATGTTGCTTGCTATCACACTACTAAGGTACAAGATGTTTCCACTATACCAAAGAACTGAATCCTTCATGCCACCTTGCAGTCAACCCTCTCACCAATCCCAGACAACCACTAATGGGCTTTCTGTTTCTTATGTTGTGTTGTGTCCTACATAAAAGTAAATCTCTGGAGTCAGACTGCCTTGGTGCGAACTAGTTTTGTGACTGCCTATACGTCACTAAAGCTTTCTATCCCTCAGTTTTCTCATCTATAAAATGGAGATTATAATTATAATAACTTCCTGCTAAGGCTGTCAGAATGATTAGGTTAATGCATAAAAGGTATTTATAAATATGCCTAGAATGTATTACATGCTTTATTAAGTATTAGCTGAATTCCTAGAGTAAAGATCTACCACTGTCCACAGGAACTTTGTTTAAAAACCTACTGTTATATGAAGAAGGCATAATGATGGCATGAACCACTATTTTCTCTGTTTATTATTTGCTATTCAGAATTTTAACAGGAAATATATTTATGAAAGCAACTTTAATCACTAAACATATTAGAAAATTCAGCTGAAGATGTAATTCATTTCCTTTACAAAGGCAAAACATATTTATTTTTTAGATAATTGGAATAATTTAAGAGAAAACGTTTATTCAGAAAAGAGAAAAGTAGTTTGCATTATTGAACACATTCTATAACAAAATCTCTATTGATCTAAGTAAATTAGGTGCCCATTAAGCAATAATAAGAGTAATATTATCTACTTCCAATTCTCACTCTTCATGCTCATTAGCCAATAAGAAGCCACCATTAATAGAGGGTACTCTTAAATCCCATCTTTAACACCCTGGTTTCCCTTGAGATTGTATAAATCTTTCACCTTTTAAATCCCATCTTCATAATTCATGCCCTAGATAAGTGAATTAAGTAATTTAAGGAGAAAAAAAAGATTCCAACTCATTCCTTGTGATTTGAAATTACTCAATCAAAAGGTAGTTTAAAATTAAATGCATATCTAGAACAGAACCAAGTATAAATGATGATTTTTTAATAAAAGTAAATAATTAGTGGGTTATTTTGTTCTAACCAAGTTCTAAAAACTATGTTCCAGTTACAATTAATAAAATAAATTATGTCTAGGGGTGCCTGGGTGGCTCAGTGGGTTAAAGCCTCTGCGTTCGGCTCAGGTCATGATCCTAGGGTCCTGGGATGGAGCCCCACAGGGAGCCTGCTTCCTCCTCTCTTTGCCTGCCTCTCCACCTACTTGTGATCGCTGTCTGTCAAATAAATAAATAAAATCTTTAAAAATATATATATAAATTATGTCTAGCTGATATACATAAATATCTTCTGATAGCATTATTTTCAATCTCCATGGTTCAGAGGAAGAATCTTAATTCATAATCAAGATAAACCACGAACAAAATTAAAGATCTTGATAAAAGTCAGAGAAAATGTGTAAGTATTATGGCATAAAGTATCAAGAGCAACAGATTATGGTTTTAATTGAGTATTTTGACCTGAAGGTTATTTTTTAAAAATATCTATCAATATCAAAACTTGGATAACCAAAAAAAAATTAAAGTTTTTATAAAAGATAGTTCCTGAAACTAATGTAACATTGTATATCAACTATGCTTCAATTAAAAAAAGATATTATAAATGTAAAAAAAAACTTTAAATATGTCAACATGTAAATTTATATTTACCACTTATTCCTATATTTATATCAAAAAAAATATTTGAAAAAAAAAGGATATAAATAAACCTGAAAAATTTTTTTTAAGCAAATGATCCTTAGGCTCAGATATAAAACGGGCCATTCTACTTGGTAAACAAGTAAAGTTTACCAAGTTTACTTGGTAAACAAGTAAAATATTACAAAGATTTATTTATTGTATTATTTATGTAAATTTATTACAGAGATAAAATATTAATTAAAAATTGTATTTCACTTTAACTACCTTAAGAGTAAGGCAAAGGTCACTGTGTAAAAAAACATATGCCTGACCATTTTTATGCCAGAAAATACACTAGGGAAACTAAAAAGACATACTACACAACACAGTATATGGACTTTATTTGGTCCTATTTCAAATAAACAAACTGGAAAAAAAAAAGGAAATGTGAATTAATGTGAATTAGATATTGGACAATCCTAGCAAATTAATGCTATTTTTATAAGTGTGATAATAGAATTATTAAATAAATGAAACATTTACAGAAGAAACAATATAATTTCAAGGACCCAACATAATGGAGGTGGAGAGAAGATGAGTATTGACAGTGACAGAGGAAACGATCAGTAACATACTGACAAGTGGTCAAGCTGACCAAGAGGATACTGGGTTCATTATACAATTCTTTCCTTGTGTATATATTTGAAATTTCCCACAAAAAGAGATTTTTTAAAAAAGATTTTCTAGGGACACCTGGGTGGCTCAGTTGGTTAAGCAGCTGCCTTCAGCTCAGGTCATGATCCCAGCGTCCTGGGATGGAGTCCCACATCTGGCTCCTTGCTCAGCAGGGAGCCTGCTTCTCCCTCTGCCTCTGCCTGCCAATCTGTCTGCCTGTGCTCATTCTCTCTGACAAATAAATTAATAAAATCTTAAAAAAAAAAAAAGATTTTCTAATGGCCATCTTAGAGAAAATTTACTCTAACTGCAGGAACACAGAAAGACGATAAAAATATTTAGGATTAAAAATGTATAAGTATTTACCCTCTTCATCTATAGTTTGTGGGTGTTAATTCCAGCATGAAATAAAACACACTTTTATGCCTCTTCATTAAAAAAATATTGCATTCCCTGAAACTAATGTTACACTGTATGTTAACTAACTGGAATTTAAATAAAAACTTGAAAAAAAATAAAGCACTGAAGAAAAAAAAAAGCTCATGGCAGGCGACACATTCCCTCAATTTGCAATTTTACAATAGGATTGTTTAAAAAAAAGACAGGGGAGTAGAAAAGACAGTAAGCTCTCAGAACACACTTACACTACTTGGACCCTGCCAGGGACTTGTAACTCAGGGTCCTTTTTGTTATCCTCAGTTTTCTGATGTTGCCCCCCTCCTTGGTAGATTTTTTTCTTTACACTCTTTAAACACTGATCATGAAAAAGTGTTACTTTGTAGTGGATTGTGTCAAGTTAACTTGGTGAAATTTCATGGCATGTGCTTCCTGTACAAACACCATTGTCTTGCAAGTTTAAAAACCTCACCTTAAAAAGAATGTAAGTGATGATCTCGGAGAAGCTTGTAAACTGCTCTATGATATTTGATGATAATCATGCCCACCGGTTTCAAGACGCTTTTGTTCATGTGGTACCTAAAGAATTTGAGAAATTATTTTTCTTTTATCATGAAACCCCAGCTTCTATACTTTGATGGCTCGTTTTGAAGATTTCCCAATTGCTGTTTCAGGTCCAGTCCGGTTTTTGCTTCAAAGGAACCTGTACACTCATTTCTCTTCAAACACTTTGATGTCACATGAGCGATAGCTGCTTCTTGCCAAAGTTTATCACAGTAAATGTAAGCTGTGCCTATAGAGTCATAAAACCCAAAGAGCCAGACAAAAAGTGCAAAACCCAGTGAATCACTTGAATGTTTCTACACAAGACTTAATTAGTTGAAAATAATATGTTTCAGTTGCATATATTTTTAAATATGAAACTAGAGCTCAAAAAGAAAAATCCTGATTTTTCTCTTGTGGTATATTTAAAGATAGGCAAATAGCAATAAAATGATAACTGAAATACAGACTGACTTTGGTATGAACAGACCTGAATACTCATTTGTACTCATAATATATAATACTCACAAATGTATCTCATAACATATCAAAGGCACAGGCCTTTTTTTAAGTAAAGTAAGTTTTTCCACTGTTTTTGTTTTTTTAGAGGAATTAGCTAACATCACTTTTTAAAAGGTTTTTTAAAAATAATGTTTCCCTACGGCATCTCCTGGGATAATGATATCTCATTTAATGATAATGAGGTCCTGAATTGCCATAAATCCTTAATGTTAAATGCAACAAACAATATATTTACTGGACATTATTTGAAAGCCTTTTATATAATTGCTTTAGTCATGTTAATAGTAAATGCCTCCAGACTGTTTTGCCAATAGAAATCAATAACAACAGAAGAATTGACGGAGCTGTAAATTACAGTTTTTAATTCTGGTCCTTGATAATACATGCTCCAAAAATCAATGAAGGTTGTGGCAGTTCAGTTTCCAGTGATTAAGTAACTATTTAAATAAGGTTAGTTGTGGTAAATTGGCAAAAATCCCCAAACCTCAAAACACATGGAAGTCTGCGGCCCCAACATTGCTTTAGACATCCATCACTGGGTATGATAACATGACATCCATTTTCTTAAGTGGTTTTACTAGCTTCACCTACTTGTAGTACTTAATATTTAATGGCAAGGGAGAATTGCCAACAATTAGCTCCTGGAAAGTGGCCAATCCACCCACATTAAATTTATATTTGCCCAGCAGAATTTCCGAGGCCAGGGAAGTCACAAAAATGAATGAGAAAGTGAAATTGCTGATAGAAGGTACTGCAGGCCCATTGGCACAGAGGGATGAGAAGACTTCGTTTGAATCATCTGAACGTGGTCTCCGACTGCAGGAAGGCCAACAGCGGCTGCAAAAGCGCAGTTCACACACCTGTCTGAACCCGAATAGGCAGAAATGGGTTCTCCCTTTTGATTAAAGAAAACATAAACATGAGAAGGCTGCATTTTTAGGAATATATCATAGGGCTAATTTATAATGATTATAATGCATCCAAATACCAAAATATCACAAAAGGCCAGGACACATGGATTTGCTTGAGCCACAGACTTAGATTATGTGTATTTAAATTAATAAAAACGTATGTGTGTTAGATAAGGCTCTGAAGTCAGACAGAAGTTTGATTTCTAGCTCTGCCATTTGTAGACTTTTAGAAATGAATCTTTCAAGCCTTAGTTTTAAGACTGGTAATAGAAGAACAATAGTTTTGGGTTTGCGTTTTTCTTTAAACTCCAGTTAGTTAACATACAGTGTTATGTCAGTTTCAGGTGTATAATATGGGGATTCAACAATTCCATACATCAGCCCAGTGCTCATCACAGTAAGCACCCTCCTTCATTCCCATCACCTACTTCACCCATCTCCCCTTCCACCACCCCTCTGGTAATTATCGGTTTAGAGAACAATAGGTATATCTAATTTATCAGTTGCTGTAAGGGGTAAAATGATGTACATTAAAATATATCACTGTTTCTGGAAGTTCTCCATAATTATTAACTACCATTCATGGTACTGCAGTCAGTTGTATACATGGTTTTCAGGTTGAGCAAAAACAAAGATACCCAATTAAATTTTAATCCGACATAAATAATGAATAATTTCTTAGCATAGGTATGTCCCATGCAATAGGTATGTCCCATGCAATTTCTTTCTTTTTTTTTTTTTAAGATTTTATTTATTTATTTGACAGAGAGTAGACAGAGGCAGGCAGAGAGAGAGGGGGAAGGAGGCTCCCTGCTGAGCAGAGAGCCCAATGTGGGGCTTGATCCCAGGACCCTGAGATCATGACCTTAGCTGAGGGCAGAGGCTTTAACCCACTGAGCCACCCAGGTGCCCCTCCCATGCAATTTCTAAAAAATTATTCATTGTTTATCTGAACTTAAAATTTATCTGGGTATCCTATACCTTACCTGGCAACCCTATGCATACATCAGTGGGGTCAAGAAAATTCATCGATCTATTACTTAGTCAAAAACCTAAATAAGAGCTCTATGTCAGTCAAACAAAATGTGCACATTGAAATTCCTGTTCATTATTTAAAGAAATATTCTTTAAACCTTCACTCAGTGTCTATGCACCTTAACTTTGAAACTAAAAAATTTACGTTCCGATTAAGAGATCGTCCTCTTGGAGAGTTGCACCTATAAAAAAGATCCAAGTGTCCTTGTGGAAAAGCTCCAGGCCTGTGAAAGGAGCACTAGCACAAACAATGGCTGGCTACAAGTACTCCAAGTCAGGCCTGTCTTCCCAGAGCCCCTGCGCTTTATCTTCTGCTTGGCTCCTGTCAGCTTATGACCCCAAACTGAGCCCTGAAGTTTGGCTCTCCCATTGGTATCTCTTGTGCTACCCCAATATCTGGCCCCAGTCACGTCTCTGATTCTGTTTCAAATACATGCACTGTGGCTTTGGAATGTTGTCCATGTTTTCTCAGCATTTCCACCCTTGTTTTGTTCCTGGCCTGACTTTGCACCCTCTTCTCAGTGCCAATATCTTGCACAAGTCCATTTTGCTATGTTACCAATACAGGAACTGTTTTCAAAGCCCAAGCAGATTAGACTCTACAAATTAGTGCAAGAGCCAGATATAACAGGAACACTGATAGCAGCGAGAAATTATGGTTAGCCACCTGACAGCAGTGATATGCTATAATAATAGAGTGCCATTGGTTGAGAACTGACTGCAGCCAGTTGCCATGTTAGACACTTAGCTACTTGGTCTCCTTTCATCCTCTTCAGAGTAGGCGATACACACCCATTTTACAGATGAAGGAAAGGAGATCCCACTGCTCCTGCGTGTCAGAGCTGGAACTGAATACATCTCACTCTGTAACCAGATGTTTTGACCACAAAAGGCTACCTACTCAGTGAAAGAGGACATACAAAAGGAAAAAAATTAAGTGTCATGAAACCCATAGGGTTATAGTCATGGATCACCAAATTATAAGTATAAACAGTGACCCTTTGTGGGTTTTTTTCTGGTTGTTTGTTTTGTTTCTTTAAAGATTTATTTATTGGGGCCCCTGGGTGGCTCAGCTGGTTAAGCGTCTGCCTCAGGTCATGATGGGATCGAGTCCCATGTCAGGCTCCTTGCTCAGTGGGCAGTCTGATTTTCCCTTTGCCTGCTGCCTTATTTATAAATAAAAATAAAAAATAAAGATTTATTTATTTATTTATTTGGGGCTATTATCTGGGGGGGGGGGTGCTAGTATTAGGGGGAAGCAGAGGAGAAGAAGACAGAGTCCAAAGCAAACTCCATGCTGAGTGCAGAGCCCGATGTGAGGGTCAACAGAGAGCTCAAATGGGAGCTCAATCTCACGACCCTGAAAACATGGCTTGAGTCGAAACCAAGTTGGTCACTTAACTGACCGCACCACCCAGGCACCCTTTGTGATCATTCAGTGGCTCAAGACTAATACTACAATGCATGTGTTACAGATGTTATGTTATTGTAGCACTGTATTCTTGGGCCAGATGGTCCCACTCAATCATGATGTAGTTCAATTCAGTATTGAATTTTAGAAGGCAGAATCATCACAAAACAAAACAAAACAAATTATTCAAAGAGACAGTTCAATGAGGTGACTGAACATCTTTGGGTAAGATGGTCAAAGGACTGGGGTTTTTGGCTTCACTACCCACTACTACTTATGAGAATTTGACCAAGTTTCTCGACTTCTTTAGGCCTTGGGTTCTTTTGTCAAATGATGGTGATAGTACCTACCTCATGGGTTGGGAGTGAAGATCATCTGAGTGAGCAGGAATTATGTTTAGCTCACTGACAGACATACCACAGTCTCTTAAAAAAAAACACACACACACACACAAGGAATATGCAGCATATTCTAGACTTTTGTCCAAAATGGTGAAAGGGGAAGGGAAGGGAAAGTGAAAGGGAAGAGAAGGGAAAGTGAAAGGGAAGAGAAAGGGAAGGGAAGGGAAAGAGAAAGGAGTAGGGAAAGAAAGGGAAAGAGAAGCTATTTTTAAAAACAGCCAACCCTTAGCTTACTACAAGTGTCAGTTATTCTGAATGATCCATATGCTAAGGGTCCCTGATAGGAAAGCTCGTGTGTGTGTGTGTGTGTGTGTGTGTGTGTGTGTGTGTGT
>ML105329.1:122919-238762 GCA_003697995.1 Taxidea taxus jeffersonii
GTGTGTGTGTGTGTGTGTGTGTGTGTGTGTGTGTGTGTGTTTATATACATACTGAACTATTAAAAACTCCAGTTTTCTTCAACTAATTTAAGATCCTAAAGAATCCTTATAGCCCTAGGCATTTGATCTTTTTAGAATCTGAGGAACTGCAGTCACCTGGGCCCTTTATCAGTACTATACTCTACCACTTTCTCCCTGTATACCTGCATCTAGACCAGTATCAGTATAGATCTAGAGATATGAATACAGACACAGATATCTATTCTCCATATGCTACACCTACACCTATCTACTACAGACTGGCTCTTCAGCTAAGCAAACCCACAATCAAATAAGGGGGAAAAAAATCTCCTAGAACCAAAGGTATGATCCGGAAAAGAATTATTTCTAAACTATAAAAATGAAGACAGAACCACCTCCAAACCTCAGGGTTGACTTTTTTTTTTTAAGTGACAAATGCCAAAAAGTTAAAAGTGAAGAAGAGATAAAAAGTGACATCTGGAATATTTTCCTTTGTGTGGCATTTTGGGAGTCAGCCAGTGTCGATCTGTTTGAGAGATGCTGCAGGCAGGTGGGGTGACAGCTGGGGTGGGCAGACCCAGCCTTGGATGTGGAGACCAAAGACTGGGACTGTGATCTAGTTCCACCATGCCCGCGCCAAGCCTCCTCATATCTCAGAGGTTCCCATTCCTCAGCTGTGAAATATGAGTGATGCCGCCTTCATCAGAGGGCTCCCACTGTAATTGCGGTTTTGTGTACAAAAGCTCTTAACACAACATTTGGCACATTGTTGGTACGTAAATATTAAATGACGTGGTTGAAAAAGGTTCAACTCTGCCTTTGCTCTTGTGGAAAGGGTTAGTAATAGTTAGGATGACTGCTCCCGGGGGATTTGCCTAGTAGTTTGAATAAAGAATTGGAGAAACCTTTCTGAAAAGTTTGCAACATGAAAGGAGGGAAATGCCATTCTAATATTTGGGAACTTATGATTTAATACTTTTGACATCCTTCTCAATTTAAACCAATCCTTCTCAGTTTAAACCAATTGCTGAGTAAATTATCAAAGTATTAAGGTCATAGAAAATCTTTCCAGTGCAGTTTCTTAATGTGTATGTAGAAATGAAGTTACTTGGTACCACTAATCTGTACACTTAAAAATGGTTAAAGTGACAAATTATATGTTTATATGTATTTTACCACAATAAAAAAATTGGGGGGGTGAGTGTCAGAATGATGGGCAAACATAGGAAGGGCTATTATGATTACGTACACATGAAAAAAATTTTTGTGTGTTTTTCTTCTGTTTAAGAAACTTAAATTGCTATCCGGAGCCTCTTCACCACAGAGTTACTGTTCTTCTGGAGTCAAAGATTTTGCACTTTCTTTTCATTTTCTAACATTCCTGATCACACAGCCTTCAGCTTCAACTAAAACCAGGCTTTGACTAAAATAACAGTGGCATTACCTATAATGTTGGAATAAAAAAATGGTTTTTTTTGCTGAAACAATATTTAAATTGAAAGCCTTAAAAAATCATCATAATAAAAGTACTTATTATCAACTCTTTGATTTGAGTAATACCATATGGGGAGGGTGGAGAGGGTCAGAGTACAAGATGATAATCCAAACATGGATGATTTCCAGAACACCTGCCTAGAATATCACAGGATTAAGACTTCTGCAACAGACTAGAACACCGAAGTTAATCTGCCTCATGGCATTCTGTGAACCCAGTTCAACTAGGTTGCCCAATGCTCCCTTTGATGTAGTTTTATTTGTTGTACAGATATTATATGAAACTATGTAAGATTCCTTAAAGACACATCTGGTGCTTTAGTGATCCTCCATTAGCGGTCTGAGAGTATGTGTGTATCAAATCCAATCAATTTTAAAGATACTCTATTCCATTAAATTAAGATGTAGGGGAAAAATTTAATGTAACCTTTCACTTTGGTATGTTACTATATAGCTATTGTTTATATGGCTGACCTTTGGACAACATGGGTTCAAACCCTCCAGCTCTAATGACATGCAGAGTTTTTACAGTACAGAACTGTAAATGTATTTTCTCTTCCTTGTGATTTTTAAAATAACATTTTTCCTGGCTTACTTTACTTTAAGAATACAGTATATAATACTGTTAATTGATTGTTTATGTTATTGGTAGGGCTTCCGGTCAACAGGAGGCTATTAGTAGTTAAGTTTTTGGAGAGTCAGAAGTTATATACAGATTTTTGACTGCATGGGGGTCAGCATTCCTAACCCTCATGTTTTTTCAAGGGTCAACTGTTAGGTTTTTGGGTATAATTCTCTATTGTGTCTTTTTAATTTAATATAATGTGATAATTTCCAATGCTGTTCACAAAAGTGTCATAATTGTCACTTGGAACAGTTACAGATGCTTCCTTTGTTGGTGTATGATGATTTGCATAAATATTTTTCTATAGTTGGATATTTGGGTAGTTTACAATTTGAAACTGCTAATAAACAAACGCTGCAATGAATATATTCTTCTATACCTATTCTATATATAGAATATATTCTTCTATATATTTGTTTGCATTAATTCCATGGGACAAATCCTCCTAATCAAAATATTCATCTATGTTATACATATTCTCAAACCGTCTTGCAAAATGATCTTATCAATTATATTCTGTGTAAGATATTAGAGTTGTTACTGTTTTCCTTTATTTTGTTGACTTAAAAAGTAAATAAACAATGCTTTGTTCTTTTAATTTGTTTCTCTTTGATTACTAAATATTCAGTTAAAATCCAAGGTTACAAATTGTAAGAGACAAAAAGCAGCTCCACTCTCACAATAGTTGATAAGCAAGAAATAAGCGATTCACCTTTTCTTTACATATTCTTCCAAGGGTTAGAGATATTTCTTCACTTCCCAGACTTAATTTTATTTTAATTCTGCTTTATATCTTTCATATGATACTTTTTGTACCTAATATGAACTTAGGTGTATTTACTATTGACAGTAACACAGTTTGTGAGGCATAATGAGAAATAGACATCACTTGTATGTTATTTATTTAAAACTGAATAGAACTTAAAATTATATGTGAGACACTGATTCTTAAACATTTTTGCATGATGGAGAACTTGGGAATCTGTCAAAAGCTGTATATCTTTTTCTATACAAAATTTGACAGAGTGCAGGAGACTGAAAATTCTCATGAAATGCATCTATGAACCTAAACCTAAAAGCCTGTTATGCCCCCCAATATAGTATCTTCATCCTTACTAGAACTTTTTAATTTTAGCTAGGTACATGACTTCCCAGAATAAAGATTCCACCTCCCAGACTGAAGCATAGTGCAGCATAGGATTGAATACTGGCCAGCGGGATATAAACAGAGTAGGATGGGCATATCCTGTATAGTGAGTGAGCATACCCTTCCTCCCCCCTCTTCCTGTCTGCTGCCTACAATAAATATTGATGACTGGAGTTCAAGGAGCCTTCTTGGCTCGTGAGTTGGTAACCATCTACTGAGGGTGGCAGAATGACGATGTCAAAGAAGCCATGGTTCCTGAAGATGGTGGAGCCATTCCACAGCCCTGTACTCTTAGCCCTGTACTTCATTTTATGGGAATGCAGTAAAGTTCTATTTTGTTTAAGCCACTGTTAATTTGGATTTTCTGACACTCACAGCTATATCTAACCCTAATTAATAGAGAGACAGACTTACAAGTTTACAATGAATAAGTGGAAGAGCAATTTTTTAAATTTAATTTCTTGGGCCATATAACCTTCCAGAAGATGTCATCTTGCCATTTTAATCTCCCAATTGTAACAATAAATCTTTTGCAACTTAAAATGTCCTTTAGGTACCTATGTGGCTCAGTCAGTTAAGCACCCAACTCTTGATTTAGGCTCAGGTCCTGGTCTCAAGGTTGGGAGATTGAGACCTGCATCAGGCTTAGTGCTGGGTATGAATTCTGCTTAAGATTCTCTCTCTCTCCTTAGCCCTCTTTCTCTCTCCCTCTGCCTCTCTCCCTCTCTTAGAAAAAGTTCTCTAAAGATAATCTAGAACTACCAAATTCGGTTTGAAAACTAATTAATTATCACAATTTTGACATTTCTGTTTAGAGATGCTAGTAAGCATGAGATTACTTAGTAGACTGAACCATATTAAATTGCCCATATTTGACCATGTTTCCTACAAGAAAATTGCAATTTAATACACTGACCTGGTCTATACATAATGTGAAAGCTGGTTTGCAAACACTATAGCCTCCATGTTAGTAGTCATGAGCATCCTTTCTTCCACGAGGCACAACTGAATTAAAAAAATGAAAATAGGGTGCCTGAGTGGCTCAGCCATTAAGTGTCTGCCTTCGGCTCGGGTCATGATCCTGGTGTTTGGGATCAAGTCCTATATTGGGTCCTTGCTCAGCAGGGAGTCTGCTTCTCCCTCTCCCTCTTCACTCTCTTTCTGCCAAATAAATAAATAAAATCTTTAAAAAAATACATTTATTTTAAAAAGGTGAAAATATTCACAGTTCATGTTTTAAACTTAGTCTTATGTGTGTGTGTTTTTATAAGGGAAATGCAATCTTTGCAACTGCACTTACTTCTGTTACTTAAAGGTTTTTTTTTTAACTTTGCACTAGAATTTCAAAAAATGCATAATATACTTTTTTTTTTCTTTAAGACTTTATTTATTTATTTATTTAACAGGCAGAGATCACAAGTAGGCAGAGAGGCAGGCAGAGAGAGGGGTGGAAGCAGGCTCCCTGCTGAGCAGAGAGCCCGATGCGGGGCTCATTCCCAGGACCCTGGGATCATGACCTGAGGGAAAGGCAGAGGCTTAACCCACTGAGCCACCCAGGTGCCCTTGCATAGTATACTTCTATGGCAATACTTGATTATAAGTTTGTGGGCCTTAAGCACATTTTGTGTAAGATTTGGAGTACCAAATACTAAGGAGTGTTTTTAGGCTTGAGAGACAAATTGACTTGAGTGCCACCACAGACCAGTAACAAAAAGTAAGAAGTAACAACAAACAAGTAACGACAAAGGTAAGAAGTCTCTAGGCTCTGGGGAAGCAAGAGGCCAGGCTCTGCCATTTCAAGCTGGGTGGAAGGCTGGGTGGCTATTGTAACACTCCATGTGAGTAAGTGACATTTATTTGCTTTTCCGCACTGATTACGTAAAACATTCTTCCTACAACATTTCCTCAAGGGAAAGAGGTTAGGAGCTTTGGTACTTCATCACAGCTTTATGTCTTTCCCACTTTTGTTAAATGTGAGGTTTTGGACGCTCAAGAATGTAGTTTATAAAACAGAAAATTTATTCAGAGGTTTTCTTTGGTTTTCGATGCCATTGCTTGATTAATTAAGGCTATGAATACATTTTTACACAAAACATTCTACTCACAATTTAGCAAATTTAAACAATTTTATGGGGTCTTTAAATAATGTTTGGTCTTCATTAAAAACTTAACTAAACATCTTCAAATCTGTGAAGAGAAGCAGAATACACCATCCCAAAGTATGCCTCTTTGGCATATGGATTATTTTAAACTGATTATTTTTAAGAAACAACTTTCCACGGAGTTTGTAAGAAACATTTACATTTAAAAGGGAAATCTCCAATTGTAAGGGTATCTCTTCCTCTCTGTACTGGAAAGAAGGATGATTCTCCAGAAACTCTTATCAATGCAGAAGGCATTAAGACTTAAATCTGCATAACAACTATATGATTGTTTATTACATTTTTCCTGGTAACCTCCCAGAACTGGTCTTGTCCACCCACCTGCCTCCAATATCTTTTGACTTTAACTGGAGATGATATTTAAGGTGGTGGTTTAGATCATTCCAGGTAGTTAATTTTTTTCCCTGGGTATCTCCCGTGTATTGAGGCATACAAATTATAACATTTTTGCTTGTTTTTCTCCTGTTAATCTTTTTATTAAAGGGGTTTTACCCAAGAACCTAGTAGGGTAGAAGGAAAATTATTTTTCCTCCCTCCCATCTGTATCTGTAAATTAAACATATTCTACTTCTTCTTCTTCTTCTTTTTTTAATTCTACTTCTCTCTAAGTGCTTCATTTATCTGACCGAAGAACCTCCTCAGGTACCTAAGTACTTTTCAGAAAGCTAATGAGAAAATTTTAAGATATGGTTCATTATATGCATTATGTTTTAAAAAATATTTGATTTTAATAGACTTCTGTATTCTTTTCGTATATTTCTCTTCTCTTAGTTCCCATAGCTTTCACAGATTTCAAAATGACATCCAGTTGACCTATCTTATATGTTATTATGAGAATTAAATGAGTTAATATATGTTAAGTCCCTCTTTCAGTGCCTGCTCCAGAGTGAGCTCTATGTTACCCCAAATGCTTTATCTGACTAATCAGTCACAATTTCCAGTGTCATTCCCTGGCCAACAGTTTGTCCCACAGTGGTCATAGGTGTGGTTCCAAATGCTAAATCCCTGGCAGCAGCCTGAGAATAAGTCAGCCTTAAATAAGCACATAAGATTTCACAGGCCCTACTGGACTGTTCCGAGTGGGGACTGTTTTCTTTGTGCACGTGCACAGATGAGGGAGAGAGATTTTAGTGTAATTCTGTTTCATTTTCCTAAATTGGATCACAGGCTATGCACTTTGTTAAACTGGGTAGTTCCTTATGTTCCAATCAAAACCCTTCAGAAGGGATGCCTGGGTGGCTCAGTCCATTAAGCCTCTGCCTTTGGCTCAGGTCATGATCTCAGGGTCCTGGGATCAAGCCCCACTATTGAGCTCCTTGCTCAGCAGGGAGCCTCCTTCTCCCTCTGACTGCTGTTACCCCTGCTTGTGCTGTCTCTTTCTCTCTTCTCTGTCTCTCTGGCAAATAAACAAATAAAATCTTTAAAAAAAAAACACCAAAAACCCTAAAAAGTTTGGAGCTCTTCTCCCTTACCTATTCCTCTATACATATCACTGCCAAAGAGAAGAAAAAGTTATTCTATTTTTTAAAGGTCAGAAAGGACTAATTGGACACAGTTTGTTGGGGAATAAAATCCTAATGAGAAGGGAATAAAAGATAGATAGGGACAAGTGCTCTCTTGGCTCTCTTGGTCTTGCTTTCAGGCTGCTTCCCATGGCAGTACTTTTAATTTCCTGGGCTTACCTCCACTAATCAAGTTTAGCAGTCAGGTACTGCAATAGGAAAGAGAAAAGAGTACACACTGTGAGGAGAGAGGCTCAGCCTGCTAATTTATCACAGTGGTTTCCAAAAGCAACTGCTTACCAGAATCAGTTACAGAGCTTTTTAAAAATACCAGATTCCCAAGCTCTTCCTTCACATCCTGAATTGAAATCTCCTAGACTATCCTTGGTAGCGCTTGGGGATTGCTATCTAGCTGGTTGGGTACTGGATCACAGCTTTAGTCCAACCATCAGCGTAGGAGACCAGGACAGGATATGGTACCAACTTAGTGACAAGAATATTTCTCTCCAGGGATATCAAGTTAGGTGCAAATATGACTGAAGTAGACTACAGGCATGAGATAGAGCTGATTTGGACTTGAAGACTGAAACTGCAGACCTGTCAAGTCTCCTTTTCTGAGATTAGATGAGCAGAGAGACAACTGTGAACTGTGCTCTTTGAAAACCGAAAATTATAGCCAACTCTGCAGATTATATTATCACCATTTACCAATTACAATACTATGGTAGCTACCATTTTTACATCCATGCTATGTGCTCTGCACTATGCACAATTCCATTCACAGTTCCCTTCATCGAATATCCATAACCACCTCTTGAAATTGATAATTACACCCATTTTAGAGGCAGCAGAATAAAAATGTTTAAGAGATACAATAACTTGCTCAAGACCACAGGGCTCAGGAGAACACTCAGGTTCATCTGCTACCAAAGACTATGCTATTAATTACTTCATGAAACTGCCTCTTTACGTTTATTTGTGATGAGATAAATTATCAAGGTACCCAGAATAGATATTTCATCTATAACAATGACAAGCATATATTGATATACCTACATAGTAGTGTGTCATTCAATAAAGGGTCATAATTAAGTTGAAAGTACTTCTTTTCTTTTCTTTTCTTTTTTTAAGTTGAAAGTACTTCTGAATTTTTACTTTATTCTCAAAATTAATAGGAAAGCGTGTGCAGAAGTAGTGACAGAATTAGAACTTAAATTTAGAATTTACACTGTATTTCTCTACAAATTTATATCCCCAATTCAAAGACATCAATCCATAAGAAAAATGTAACAACCCAGTAGAACATTGGACAAAGTATACAATCTTCTGTTAAACCACAGAAAAAAAATAAAAACATTGACCAAATCTTCCTTCTCTAATATAGAGATTAATCATCTATATTAGAGATCATTAATCTTATTAAACTGACTATAATTTAAATGCCCAGCACAATAAAGTGTTCAAACATGGGTTTATCACACGCTGGAGCACTATATAACCATTTACATGAATGACTACGACAGAAAAGTTGTGAAGGCCTGGAAGAATATTCACCAAACTGGTTTCCTCCAGAAGCACACCGGGTCGAGTGTTGGCATCATGGTCAAGAGATGGGGAAGGTAATGAGTGTGCTGGTCAAAGGACGGGCTTTTGCTTGTTACTGTATACACTTCTGCAATGTTTGATTAAAAAAAAATAATTAGACTGTATTGTTCTTGAATTACAAAAGTAAACAAATTTTAAAAAATTGATTTGAATAGGAAGAAAATGAAGAATTAAACATTCAATTGAATTCCCAACTATATTATGAGGGACTGAAGATATGAGAGGGGAAATAGAAAGGGACAGAAAAGTCAAAAGAGAAATAGAATAATTTTAGAAATATTTATAATATTATCCATATTAATTACTTTGGAACTTCCTTTAATAAGAAATCCACATATTTGCACATTCACAGTTACAATATTATATTAATATCCTATATATTATAGTGGTATCATTATATATAATATCATTTTACAGTTCCCCAAATACTCTTACATAGTGTAGTGAGTTGAATGGTCACCCCTCAAAAGGTCTGTCCATGTCCTAATTCCTAGAACCTGTGAACGCTATGTGAAAAAAGAGTCTTTGTAGATATAACTAAATTAAGGATCTTTAGATGAAGATATCATCCTGGAATATCCATTCAGTTGCTAAATCCAATGACAAATGTCCTTATAAGAGAAAGGCAGAAGGAGATTTGAGACAAACAGAAGAGGTGGCAATGTGATCACAGAGGCAAAGACTGGAGTGAGGCAGCCCACATCAGGAATGCCAACAGCCATCAGAGGCAAGGCATGGATTCTCCCCTGGAGTCTGCCAGAGGTTATGCAGCCCTACCATCAGGTTGATTTGTGTAAGAGAATACACTTTTTTTTTAAGCCACCTAGTTTACGGTCATTTGTCACAGCTTCCACAGGAAACAAATACGCATAGCTTATATATCACTTTGGTTTTGTTTTTTTCTAACAACACGTTAAGGCACCTAGAGTCAAATGTTATTTTCTTATCCTTCTCAAACTTTCCTCAAAATAGGAGGGAAGAGTTCCTAAGTCATGCAATGAGGCCAGTATCATCTCAATACCAATACCACACAAAGATCTAAGAAAACTAGATACCAGTATAACTTATGAATGTAAATATAAAAAGCCTCAATAAAACACTGGGAAACCAAATACAGCAGCATATAAAAAGGATTATAGAACATGACCTAATGGGATTTATCCCAGGAATACAAGGTTCAACATATGAAAATCAATCACTGTAATACACCACATTAATAGAATGAAGGCAAAAAAAATACATGATCATCTCAATCGACACAGAAAAAAGCATTAGCCAAAATCCCACACCTTTTCATGACATAAGCACTCAACAAATTAGGAATAGAAGGGAATTTCCTTGACAAAGTCCATCTGTGAAAAATTGCATCTAATATTATACTTAATGATGAATAACTGAAGGCCCTCCTTCCCTAAGATTGAGAACAAGATGAAGTGACTGCTTTCACCATTTTTATTCAATGCTGTACTAGAAGTTCTAGCCAAGCAATTAGACAAGAAAATGAGATCAAATACATCCAGATTAAAATGGAAGAAGTAAAAGTCTCTATTTGAAGATGACATCATCTTATATATAAACAATTCTAAGCAATTCACAAAAGAAAATGTTAGTCAACAGGTTCACCAAGTTTGCAGGTTACAGATTGATATATAAAAATTAGTTGCATTTCTTTTTTTTTTTTTAAGATTTTATTTATTTATTTGACAGACAGAGATCACAAGTAGGCAGAGAGAGACGGGGAAGCAGGCTCTCCACTGAGCAGAGAGCCCGATGCGGGGCTCGATCCCAGGACCCTGGGATCACAACCTGAGCCGAAGGCAGAGGCTTTAACCCACTGAGCCCCCAGGCGTCCCTTAGTTGCATTTCTATATACTGGTAGAAATTATCCAAAAATGAAATTAATAAAACAATTCTATTCACAATAGCCTCAAAAATGATA
This sequence comes from Taxidea taxus jeffersonii, assembly GCA_003697995.1. Taxonomy (NCBI): domain Eukaryota; kingdom Metazoa; phylum Chordata; class Mammalia; order Carnivora; family Mustelidae; genus Taxidea; species Taxidea taxus. The sequence goes on from ML105329.1 coordinate 133,415, forward strand.
AAATACTTAGGAATAAATTTAGCCAATAAAGTTCAAGATTTGTACACTGAAAGCTATAAAACATTGTTTAAAAATTTTTAGAAGAACTGAAAAAAAATTTTTTTAGAAGACCTGAATAGAGACACCTGGGTGGCTCAATCGGTTAGTTAAGCGTCTCCCTTTGGTTCAGGTCATGATCCTAGGGTCCTGGGATCAAATCCCACATCAGGCTCCTTGATCAGTGGGCACCCTATTTCTCCCTCTGCCTGCCATTCCCCCTGTTTGTGCTTTCTCTCTTACTCTCTCTCTTTGACAAATAATAAGTAAATGTTTTTTTAAAAAGACCTGAATAAATAGAAATGTGCCCTAAGCATTTAGATTGGAAGATGATGTTAAGATGGAAGTACTTTTCAAAATGATCCACAGTTTCAATGCAATTCTTATAAAAATTCTGCTTTTTTTTTTTTTTTGCAGAAATTGACAACCTGATCCTAAGATTTATAAGGAAATGCAAGGGTTTCAAAATAGCCAAAACAACTTTAAGAAAGGACAAAGTTGGAGAATTCATACTTTACAATTTTAAAACTTACTACAAAGCTATAATACATCATGGTACTGGCATAAAGATAGACAGACATATAGATCAATGAAACAGAATGGAGAGTCCCCAAATAAACCCTTACATCTATTGTCAATATATTTTCAATAAGAGTGCCAAGATAATTTAACACAGAAAGTATAGTCTTTTCAACGTTCTGACCACCAGAATGTCACATGTAAAAGAATGAATTTGGACACCAAAAACTCATACTATATATAAAAATTAATTCAAAGTGGATTAATGACTTACATGTAAGAGAGAAAACTTGTAGAAGAAAACACAGCAGAAAAGCTTTATGATATTGGATTAGGCAATGGTTTCTTAGATTTGTCACCCAAAGAACAAAGAAAAACAGATAAATCAGACTTTACAAAAATTAAGAACTATTGTGCACCACAGGACACTTTCAAAAGTGAAATGCAATCCGCAGAATAGAAGAAATTATTGCAAATCTGAATAAGGATTAATATCCAGAATATATAAGTGCCTATACAACTCAACATAAAAAGACAACACAACTTAAAAATGGGAAAAGGATTTAAAAAAAAGACATTTCTCTTAAGAAGATGGACAAATTTGGTGGGGGGCGGGTGTGCCTGAGTGGTTCAGTTGGTTAAGCATCTGCCTGTGGCTCAGGTCAGAATCTCAGGATCCTGGGATTGAGCCCAGTGTCCAGCAGGGAGTCCGCTGCTTGCTCTCCCTCTGCCCCTCCCCCTCCCCTACCTACCCCTTCTCCTCTATCCTCCCCCCAAGCTCATGCTGACACTCTTGCTCTCTCTCTCTCAAATAAATAAATAGAATCTTAAAAAAAAAAAAAAGATGGGCAAATGGATAAAAAGCACACGAAAAGATGCTGAACATCTCTAAATAATTAGAGTAATGCAGGGGCGCCTGGGTGGCTCAGTTGGTTAAGCAACTGCCTTCGGCTCAGGTCATGATCCTGGAGTCCTAGGATCGAGTCCCACATCGGGCTCCCAGCTCCATGGGGAGTCTGCTTCTCCCTCTGACCTTCTCCCCTCTCATGCTCTCTCTCTCTCTCTCTCTCTCAAATAAATAAATAAAAAATCTTAAAAAAAAATAATTAGAGTAATGCAAACCAAAACCACAATAAAATACCACTTCACTTACATGTGGATGACAATAATAATAATAACAATAGAAAATAACAAGTATTGGTGAAGATGTGGAGAAACTTATATTGACTGATGGGAATGTAAATTAGTACAACCATTTTGGAAAAAAAATTTAACAGTTCCTTAAAAATTTAAACAGAAAGTTACCATTCCTCTTACATACCCGAGATAACTGAAAACATACTTTCAAACAAAAATTTCTTGTACATATATATTCACGGAAGCATTATTCCCAATAGCCATAAAGGAGACACAGCCCAAAAGTCCATCAACAGATGAATGGATAAACAAAATGTGGTATATTCATAGAATAGAATATTATTCAAAGGAATGAAGTGCTGATATGTGATACAACATGGATGAACTTTGAAAAGAGTATGCAAAGTGAAAGAAACCAGACACAAAAACCAAACACATCCTTTATGATTCCATTTATACAAAATGTCCAGAATAGGCAAATTCATAGAGACAAAAAATAGATTAATGGTTGCCACAGGCTGGGGATAGGGAGAAAAGGGAGAGACTGCTGCTAACAAGTATGGAGTTTCTCTTTAGGGTGATGAAAATGTTATGGAATTTGATTACAGTGATTATACAAATTTGTGAACATACTACAGCCACTGAAATGTATATTTTAAGATGGTGGGCTTTAGGACATGTGAATTAGATCTCAATAAATCATCTCAACAAGTAAAACAAAAGTAAAAGTAAATCTCCATTCCATTATATGCCTGGATTAAAAAATTACCCCAAAATATGGTGGCAAAACAACCATTTAATATGATCATGGTATTCAAACAGTCTAGGGAAGGATGGCTTTTCTCTGTTCTGCGACATCTGAGACATCGGTTGGAAGGCTCCAAGGGGCTGAAATCATCCATGGACACCTTTAGTCACATGTCCAGTAGTGGACATTTGGCTGTAGGCTGAGACCTTTGCTGGGAGTGCCGACTTGAACACCGTCTTATGGTCTGGCACATCGCCTGGGCTTTCTCACAGCATGGTGGCCAAGTTTCAAGAACAAGTGTCTTAACAGAGAGAGAAGAGAGCCAGGTGGAGGCAGTTCACCTTTCATGACCTATTCTCATAGAATTTTCCCAGTTACTTCTAGTGCTCCTATCCCTTAGAAGGGAGTCCCCTAGGCTAGCCCATCCATATTCAGTGGTGGGAATACAGAACTCACCTCTCAATGTCACAGTGTAAGCAAAACACAGGGATATATTAGAAAATGAAATCTGCCACAGTTTTTAATAATAATGCCCCCACCCCTGAAAAAAGTCTAATCTACTCAATGTAAATTTTGCAAAGGAGAAACTCTGAGATTCTGTGTAGGAGCCACTAGACTTAAGCAAAAACAATATTAAACAATTTCCCAACAACACGATAATGAGTTAGTAGGCACTTAAAAGCTGTACTTCTGAGCACTCGTATGTGTGTGTGTGTGTGTGTGTGTGTGTGTGTATTACACATTCAATTACTTTCTCATTCAGTTATTTGTACATTAAACAGAAATGTATTATTGCCAAGTGATCTTATAGGCTCTAGGATGTATGAGTGAGCAAGGAAAAACACATGGTACCCAGTCTTAGCAGGAAAGAATCATTACAACAGACTCACATAAATGTGATAAAAAAGGGGAAATACAGTGTTGTAGGAGAGCTTCAAGTCTGCTCAGACTACCCATATGTCTAAACAGCCATGGAATGATTTGTGGTTTTTAGGCATTTACAATAAACAACATGATCCAGAAAGAACATATTAGTTGCTGGAAAGGAAATCTCTCCACAAATGAAAGAAGATAGGTATCAGAGAAAGACTCGGGCAATTTAAATAACTAACTAAGAAGTAAAACAGGATAACTCAGTGACAGAACTTACATTCCCTTATGCTTTCAACCTCCCTTCTCGAATCTCCAGTCCCTAAAACTACCACCACGGGAGTAACCTGGTGGGGTAGAGGCAAGAATTTAGATAATTATGCAACAAGTTTCAGCAACTTTTTAAATTCTTAGGATCCTGGACATATGAACCTTTTCTTTTTTTAATGACCCATATAATAATTTTCATTTTTTTCACATTGCTCCACCTATGTCCAGAGAATTAACATTTTTATTAAATCTGTCACCCTTCACTGTGTTTAATCAAAGCACAGAAAATGCAGTTTAACTTTAATGAGTCAGTTCCAGAATCTTACATATTCTGTAGTCACACTGATGTTAAGCTAGCATTCTCCTTAGAACACTGAATGGAACTAGTTCCCCGCCCCCACCCCAAGCCTTCATTATTTGAGATAACATAACATGAAGTAGTGACAATGTAATTATAGGTTTAAGCCACTGAAATTGGATCCATCTTTCAAGTTACATAAAAGCAACAGGACGCTAACCAATTCACCCAACAGAACCCCGTAGCTGTTAAGTGTTCCTGCTTGAGACAGTGGGTCCCTGGAAAAGGAGCTTGCAGTCTTGGGAAATGCCATCTGGGAAGAAGTGACTCCCGCCATTTGGACACAACACTATGAAAGAACTGCCACCCAGCAGGCGGGGAGTCTGATGTTGCAAACACAGAATGATATGGGGTTTCCAGTGTACCTAAAATCTCTGGGGGTGGATAAACATTCACTTTTCAAAAGTGAGAAAACTAGTATCAGCAAAGTCTTTCTGAAAACTCACCTGCTAAAAAATTAAGTGTAGGTTTATTCCCACTGTCTTGCCCTCTCCTGCCCCATCCTCTCTGCACCCTCCATCCCTCCAGCCCCACGTGACCTCTCTACACTGCATATCATCATCTCATGCATCTGCAGTGCAACATAAGCTTCTCGAGGGCAGGGACTGCATCCCACTGTCCTTATCGACTGTCATCTGGCTCTCAGTGGGCACCTGAAGAATCACGGAAGATGGATGGGGAGGAGGAGGGAGAAGAGAGTTGTTTCTATTCAATACTCTGACTTTAACAGGAACTAGGAAGACAGTTTCATTCTCACATATTTTTTTCCTGAACCACATGTGAAAGTAATGTCTAATTTACAAAGAATATGCAGCACATGGAAGCATTGTTGCCACTTGTTGGTTCTTCTGGGAAGTACCAGCAGCATGATATTTTGAGATTCTTCTTACAGATTCCCTGTCTTCTTTGCATTTCCTCCAGATTTGTTACATGGGGAGTCAAAGGTAATTAAGAAAGCACAAAACTGCCCATACATTCCACTACAATCTTTCTCAGAACTCCAGTTAATATATTTTTTAAAGATTTTATTTATTTATTTGTTAGAGAGAGAGAGAGAGTGAGCACAGGCAGACAGAGTGGCAGGCAGAGGGAGAAGCAGGCTCCCCGCCGAGCAAGGAGCCCGATGTGGGACTTGATCCCAGGACGCTGGGATCATGACCTGAGCCGAAGGCAGCCGCTTAACCAACTGAGCCACCCAGGGGTCCCATCCAGTTAACATTTTAATTGTACTGCCTTTATTAGTCACCATAAAAAGGGGTACCTTGAAAAAGACATTACTTTTTTGTGGGTTTATATCACCACCACATTATCTCAGAGAATTCAACAGAGAGCTCAGTTTACTGTGAAAGCAGGCACATGACCGTTTAGGGGATGTCTGTGTGATTTGAACTCAAGGTAGTTAAAAAAAAAAAGGTACTTCTATTTCTCAGACTCAAACTTTGTTACTAGAAACTGTGTTTTCTTTGTTAATCTCTACTTGTTAAAAATAATACTGTCAAACAAATGTTATGGCAGGACTCCTAAATAGAATTTAATCACACTAAAAGAAAAGCTTACATATTTATATGTCTTCATATGAGGTCAACATACTATGGTATCCCTTGACACAGAGATCTGGAAATAACAGAACACTGTTCTGCCTTTTTTAAAAATTGACATTATGGATAAATTACCTGGACTTATATTTGCAAAGTGAACCAAATTGCAACTTCCTCCATATTCTGGGGAGGAAAAATATCCTTAGATAAATATATAAGAATAAGTGAAACCTTTTAACTTTTTAAGGACTTGAAACCAATAGAGATATTTGAGCTGACTTCTGACAGTAGCCATCTGACCTGGAAAAACATGCTAGTTCTGGTTACAAGTTTGCTGGTTTCAAAGGACCACTGCAAAGCCTATCTGTCTGGCCGACATCTGCCTCAAGTGGAAAAGCCAATCTGCTCTCAAGATCTCAAGAGATTTATTTAAAGATACTATCGATGATTTTACAATGGAGAGTGGATTACAAGTTACTGGTAAAAGTGATTTTCATTGTCATTATTCCCTGAGGTTGTTCCAAGGGCACAATTTTAAAATCCATATAACTATGAAAAAAGTTATATATAAAAATCTCTAGGGCGCCTGAGCGGCTTAGTGGGTTAAAGCCTCTGCCTTCGGCTTGGGTCATGATCCCAGGGTCCTGGGATCGAGCCCCACATCCGGCTCTCTGCTCGGCAGGGAGCCTGCTTCTCTCTCTCTCTGCCTTCCTCTCTCCCTACTTGTGATCTCTATCTGATAAATAAATAAAATCTTTAAAAAAAAAATCTCTAAAATATTCGGATTCTAGAAGAATCTATGCCCACTAGTAAAGAGAAGACTAAAGAGGTTTCAAACTTTTCATCCACAATTTGGTTATGAAGAACCTAAGGAAAGACAGCTCTTAGGGATGATGAGCATCCCTAAGACAGTATCATAATACATGGTTTTTTTAAAATAAGCCATTGTTGGGACGCCTGGGTGGCTCAGTTAGTTAAGCGGCTGCCTTCGGTGTCCTGGAATCGAGTCCCACATCGGGCTCCTTGCTCTGCAGGGAGCCTGCTTCTCCCTCTGCCTCTGTCTGTGCTTGCTTGCTCTCTCTCCCTCTCTCTCTGTCAAATAAATAAATAAAATCTTTTAAAAAAATAAAATAAAGTAAGCCACATTTTGTTAAACAAAATGTGGATAATATTAGTTGTTCTATTATACTGATTCCTGTAAATCTGATTTCAAATCTTCTTAGGGAGACCTGACATATAATACTTTCTAAATCTTGTTATTCCATGACTTGAAATCTAAAATAGAATTGAGCTCAAAGATTTGATATGACTTTTATATAATACATCTTGTTCCAAAGAAAGGCAAAATGATATCAGTTGCCATAAGGAATAACAACCATCATACACTTAAAAATATGCCCAGGGAAGCCCCGTACCATTCTTAGGGATGAGGGCCTAAGACTAAAGAACATTCTTAATAAATATGGAAAGACAGACAGATGAAACCTACCAACCAAAATGCTCTTTTATTTTTGCAATGTTTTGAGTATTAATTAATTTTTTATCTTCTAAACTTAACTAAGGCAGGAGATTATATTTTATACACTTCAAAGCTATATGGTAAGAATCATAGTAAGTGCCAACAAAGATTTGAAATTAATTGCCAGGTACATTAAACAGGTTGGAAGCACTGGTACCTATACTGATACCTTAGTATCCTATCTGATAGGCTCTTAGAACTAAAACCAGTGGATACTAATGTTATAATCCACATACTTTGGAGACAGTTCTTTATAAGTCTTACCAGGCAATGTGATGGACCAACTCACAGTGGATATATTGGCTTGGGTCTTATTTAAGGACTTTTATTGTGTGTTGTCATAGAATTTTAAAATTTCATTTAATTTATTTTTACATAACAAAATAAGGTAAGACTGATTTGCAAAGCCAAGATGAAAAAGGAAATTAGGTATTATCTTGAGATCATGCTCTTTTCGTGGCTAATTCCCATCTTTCTGCATAGTTGGTTCTTAATGACCCAGGCTTTCTACATTGCAGCAGTTACAATCATGGTTGCTATCATAATAACTATGACTAATTATGAATTATAAGCAAATTTATTTTTTAAAAGATTCACTTATTTGTGAGAGAGAGAGAGAGTGAGCACATATACATGAGTGGGGGGGGTGGTAGAGGGAGAGGGAGAAGCAGATTCCCCACTGAGCAGAGATCCTGATGTGGGACTCGATCCCAAAACCCTGAGATCATGACCTGAGCTGAAGGCGGATGCTTAACCAACTGAGCCACCCAGGTGCCCCAATTATAAGCAAATTTAAATATCACCTTTACTTGAACAATGACTCTTGGAATGGAAACATTTGGGATGGAGAATTTATTCAATTAATTAAAATTTTAAGGATATAAAGAAAATCAGGGCATGAACATATGAAGAAGACTTTATAACTACTATAGAAGTTCCATTTTTCCTATATGATCAAACAAAGTATGTGATCTAATTATAGTGTTTTCCAGTCAGGTCAGTTATTATGACAAATAGAATCAACCTTTCTCCATTAATATATAGAGTTTATTGATGAGTTCTGAGGAGGGGCTGAGCCTCCCCTGGGCTCAAAGAAATTAGTCTACACTGTTAACATTTTGTAGATAAAAATAAAGCCCAGAAATCCCCACTAAATGGCCTGAAATTACATGCAAAGAAAGGCAATCATTCCAGAGCTGGGACCTAAAAGTCCTAAGTCACATCTTGAATTATTACTAAATCCTGTTCCAGCCGGTTTCCTGTTTTCTTGTTACCATTCTTTATTTTAGATTGGCTTTGAAATACTTCTCACATTGCTTTCAGTGATTTATTTTCTATTACAATTTAGATATAGTGATTAAAATGTTTTACATTTTTGTATTTTTTGGGCAAATGGATAACATCTAGACAGACTCCCCCTTCCCACACTCTATACTTTAATAGGAGAGAGTGGTCACAAACAAAACTGACAATACTAAACTATATTTCTTAGTAATCTATTTTTTTATTTTTTTAAAGATATATTTATTTATGAGATGGGGGAGGAGCAGAGGGAGAGTGATAAGCAGACTCTGCACTGAGCTCAGACCCTGATATGGGGCTTGACCTCAGGACCCTGAGACCATGACTGGAACTGAAACAAAGAGTCGAGGATGCTTAACCAACTGAGTCACCCAGGCACCCCTATTTCTTAGTAACTTATAGGTGGATATATAAAATATAAAGTAAAATATATAGAAATATATATTTTCTATATATAGAGAGAGAATATAAAGAAATATAAAGAAAAGAAAAAAGGATTGCCACAACAAACAATGGTTTTCTCTAGTCAGTGGGGAAGATTTAGGTGATCAGTTGGCTTCTGGATAATATTTCTTGACATGAGTGTTATTTTTGTATTAGTCAATAAATTCAATATCTTTGTTGCATAAGCTTTCAATCTCTACCTTAAATTTCATAAATGTCTAGAAAGAATAAGGATAGGAATTGGGTGGCATCATTAAGATCCAGGTCTGCAACATGGCTTACATCATCATTCTTCTGTCCACATACTCAGAATCTTTTGCTGAGAAACTATTTCTGAAAGAATAAAGTCAAACTCCTCAGTCTGGCATTTTGGACCATCTAGGATCTGGCCTAAAGCAACCATCCCAATCTTGACTACATCTTTTCACACACCTTACATGCCAGCCAGACCAAAGGACTTCCCATTCTGTGAATACATACTCAACTTTTTAAGACACTAGATCTTTACTCACTCTATTCCCTCATCTTCCATCTGTCCAAATATACTACCTTTCAAAGTACTACTCAAACCATACTCACTACATGAAGCTCTCTTGACCCCTATTCTATGATCTTTGATTACTTAACACTCACCACAGGGGTATTTCTGTATTACTTGTGTGCCTTCTTAAAGTTTAAAAATAAATAATGCCTAAAAGGAAAGTTTTTAACAATCTACTTAGCAAATTTCATATTGTTACTAAGAGGCAAAAATTGGCAAAATGATTCTTACTCTTATTTTTTAAAGCCACTAAGCACTCAAAATTATACACCTGAAACTAATATAACACTATTTTTTTACTATATTGGAATTAAAATAATTCTATATCAAGAGCAGAACAAAAACTGACACTTTTGTGCCCTGAGATCCTCTTGTGATTCCACAATTTAAATACCAGAGGAACAATAAACTAAAAAGACCAAGATAATTTCAGAAAAAAAGAAAATTTCATCACCCAGATGATATTAATTTTCAGGTAGTTTGTATTAGCTTGTTCAAGTCTCCACCTCACCAGAAAGAGAGGAGAATTTCAAACAAACTATTGCAAAGTAAGTTTCCAATGTTTTGTTTTGTGAATCATTTTGATAGACGTTTTAAGCAAACATTTTAATGTCTGGTTACATTAGAAATGTTCTCTCTGAGATTTTATAGATACATACTTTCTTTTTTGCAAGAAGTTTACCATTTTTTAAAAGAACTTCATACAAACTATGGAATTTTTTTTTTAATGCCAGTATAAACGTTTTCTGAGGTAAGGTAGCATTTTTTACTACTATCATCATCACTTTCATTAGACTGCTGCCAAAAAAAAAAAAAGTGTGATACCACAGCAACTGGATCCTATGAGCAAGGGTAACAATTCATACCAATTCTCGAATATTGAAATTAACCTCAGCCAGACATCTTCTCTTGCATTCCTTCCCTTTTGCTCTATCTTCTCCTTTATTCCTACTTCGCTTACTTAACTATTGATTACTACTCATTTTTTGAATTTTCAGGGTATATCAGTGCTCAAGGTGACAGTGATTGCAAATTGGCAAATAAAGGATGATAAAGAATGAGAAAAAGGTTTGTGCTTAAGTGAATAAAGTTATTTTTCACTTCAAAAAAGCAAATTAACCCTGTTGTAGATGGGAGCAGAGGGCACCTCTATAACTTCCAAACTTTCTTCTCAGTCATGCAACTACTACTACTACTTCTTCTTCTTCTTCTTCTTTTATTTTATTTTATTTTATTTTATTTATTTATTTTTTTTTTGAGAGAGAGTGCATGTGTAAGCAAGGGACTAGAAGATGATGGGTACACAGAGTAGGGAGAAGGAGAGAGACTCTTAAGCAGGCGACATGCCTAGCGCAGAGCCCGACACAGGGCTCCATCTATCTCACAACCCTGAGACCATGACCTGAACCGAAATCAAGAATAGGATACTTAACCAACTGAGCCACCCAGACATCCCCATCGTGCAACTTCTAATGGGCTTCAGGAAAAAAAAATAAAAATAAAAATAAAATAAAAAACTATAGGCTAGCAGTTGTGTTTTCCAGAGTTATTCCTATTAAGTGTGTATGGTAGAGGCCACTTTTGGGCAACAGGCTTGAGCAATGCAATGTAGAAATGGCCCACAGCAGCCTCAGAGCTGAATGCAGACAGGCCCAACAGGCAACCCACCTCAAAATAGCCATAAGTCATAGCCAACAAATGGCCTACTTGAAACCAGGCACAGTTACCAAAAAAAGAGATAATTCCATAAGTCCCCATACATCCTCATCTTTCCCCTTTCAATACAGTCTCTGCCCACAGCCTTGTGGCAGACAGTCTCTGTCCTGCTGTCCTGTCCTCTGCTCCCTTGCAAGGTATTCAGTAAACTTCGATCTCCTTTATTCTGCCTCTGGTGAATTCTTTCACCATTCATGCCTCTGGCTTCCACCCAGTGGGTTCACCCCACATTTGGGGACCCCCATCCAATTAGGGAGATACCACACATATGATGACTTTGAACAGATGACCATGGAAAAGTGTTTAACTCTCAATCTTTACCTGGCTTCCGAATATATGTCATTTAGAATGGTAGCACATGAGCATTAGTATCAATGATCAAAAATATAAATATATCTATTTAAAAGGAATCAAGAGCCAAATATGAGGTATAGACACTTAAAAATCACATAGATGTGGAGCCAGCCTCAGGTCTCCTGACTTTGAACCACTGTCAATATTGTTCCTAATATATCAAAGAATGGTAGTCAATAATTCTTCATTTTACATATACCTATATCTATATAGATAATCACATGCCTATCATTTTATACCATATCATATTCATATATATACATATATATACATACATATATATGAGACATGTTTTACATTTCCTAGAATATAATACTTTTCTGCTTTACCATAAACCATCACAAGATTTCGGTCTCTTATCCCACACACTGAATATTTACAGGGAGGCTACTGGAGATTTATAAAGGAAGTTGTTTTTTTTTTTTTTTTAATGAGACAGAGAAAGAGAGAGTGTGAGCAGGGGGAGAAGCAGAGGCAGAGGGAGAAGCAGACTCCCCATTGAGCAGGGAGCCTGATGCAGGGCCCAGTGAAGGGCTGGATCCCAGGACCCTGGGATCATGACCTGAGCCAAAGGCTGATGCTTAGCCAACTGAGCCACCCAGGCAGTCCTATAAAGGAAGTTTTGATTTCACAGATAAAGAAGGGAGTTCTAGAGGACAATAGCTGTGACGTTGGTATGGAGAAGCCAGTAGGAAAGTATTCAGAAGGAAATCGACTTTGTGCTTAATCTCATCAAGTCACTCAGAAATATCATATCAGTTACAAACTTTCAATTCTAAATAAGAACTTAAAAAAAACAATCCAAATTCTAAAAGTTAGAAAAGTGTTCTTTAGTCATCAAATGCACAGAATGTATATAAGTGACAATTTCAAACTGTTCTAGAAAGAAATGGTAGAAGGAACATTAGTTTCTAGTATCTTCAAAAAAATGCCCTTGAGAATAAAAATAATCAGAAATGTCCAGGGAGCCGGGTGTCTGTTCCTCGCTTAGTCCCATTCTAGTTGGCTCATTGCTGACTGGTGGTAGAGGTGGTAAACCAACCAGCAGAGCTCTTTGTGAAGGGAATGAATGGCATGAAAACATGGTAATTAACCTTAAGCCTCTAGTAATTAACCATACATAAACCCGACAGTTCAGTTTCTTCAGACTGCAAGGGAAAGAATCCACAGACTGAAGTTGGTTTCATGTATCCATGGGTCCACCCACAAAACATTTCTGCTTTTGAAAAAAAATTGGCAAATGACTTGAAAAAGGTGTTTGACCAAAGTGTCTGAGTCAATGGCTTCCTGTGGACAGCCTCTCGAGAGGGGTGTGGCACAGCAGCCAACTGTGGAGCCATGTGCAAAAGAGTTCAGCCTGGGCAGTTTCAGTGCAATGTTTGAAATTAATGATCATCTTGAAAATGTTTACCTTCAAACAAGAATGGCCTTCCTGTTTTATTTTGAAATGTGCTTTTCAGCTGTTAAAATGCCATTACAGTCAATGTTTGCCTACCTAATTGGTTTTATAAAGCAAGTATTGTCCAGATGTTGCTTTAATGCTCTAAGCACCCCACAAGGTACTGGACAAAAAAGACAAGCTTCTTTCATACTGCAAATGTCACGTCTCTGTTTCCATGTGTAACACTGACATCAAGTAAAATATTTTCATATTAAACATTAATACATTAACTAATAGACCAGATGACTGTTACAATACATTCTCAAGTCATCATACATTCTCACAAACTTAAATGCACAGGTGAACAATTAACCAATCCCTGTAATTCTCTCCAAGTAACATATAAACCTGAAAATACTGTTGCAAACAAACAAAAAAGAAAGAAAGGAAGAAAAGAGCCTCTCACATTTTAATAGACTCCATTTTGCCTGAAGATGTTTTTGTCTGATCTTAGCCAATTGTGATTTTCTATTTTCCTCAAGCTTCTGGTATTTCCCTCCAAAATTCTTCTTCATTTCCACTTGCCAAGTCCTGTGGCAATGTCCTTTTCAAAGTTAACTATGTCCCTGTCCCTCTTTCCCCATTCCCAGTATCACTCCTGGTTGGAATCTCTATTATCTGCCTAAACACTTTCAAATGTTTTTGAAATAATTATCCAGGCTGAAGGCCTCCTCTGTCCCAGCTCATCCTACACGTCATCATCTTAAAAACTTCCTATTTCCCTCTTTCTCAAGCAGACAGAACAGAGCTCCATAAATTGTTGCTCACCTACATATACCTGTGTATATGATATGATATACATATACCTGTACATATCCTTATCCTCCAGCTAAAACAGAGGATAAGCTATGATGTCTCAAAGAATAGATTCCACTTCCTTACTTCTTTTGTTTCTCTTATTCCTCTCTAAACAAGCTCTTCATTCTACTTAACTCCCCTACCCAGTGCAGCCTTCACAGGGACTTCAGCTTCCTGTGAATTTTCATTCCTCTACGCTCAGAACACTTCATCTATTCTAGTTATTTTAACCAGTCATGTTTTGCCTTGCAAATCCCTCATAATGTGGCTTGTATTGGTGGTGGTGGTGGGGTGTGTGTGTGTGTGTGTGTGTGTGCGCGGTGTTCCAACTCTTGAGGTTTGATGAAGGGTTTTAGTACTTTTTAAACAAGAGCTGCTCTGCTTGGAAAAGAATGAAGTTTGGAAACCACTGACATATATTATCACTCAGCTCTTAAACTTCTATTTAAGAGCTAGAGAGAAAAGGAACTTAGTTTTTTCATTTTAATGTGCATCTGAAGTGTCTCACAAATAATAGGGGATCAATAAATATTCAAATATTGGTTGAGGCTTTACCTTTAGTTAGTGGAAATATGACAATCCTAGAAGGAAACATAAATATTTAATTTTTTTAAAAGTACTTTTACATTGCACATGAAAGTAGATCGTGAAAGGGTTAAACAGGAGTCCCTGACCTATGATGGAACAATATTTAGTCACTTCAGCAGAAATCTCATGTCATCCATATTTTGACCTAATGGGAGAGCCATCTGTAGCCTGGAAGCCAGGCAGAATTTTCTCACCAAAAGTGGACCGATACAACTTTTCCTAATCATGTCACAAATAGAGATCAGAAATGGGAAGAATCTATTTGTGGTATGATAAAAATCAATATCTCTATCTGTATCTACATCTGGTCTTTGTCCCTCTTACCTGACCTGAGCTCCAAAAATCCTTGGAATTTCCTGAGTGACAGGGAGTGCCTTTGTTATGCTAATGAGCTAACTCGTGGTAGGTCCTGAATACCTTCAAGAGGGAGAATGGTCACCAGACCAACTGTGTGATTAAAGCATTAGAACTTTGGGCCAACTCAACCTGTGGGAAAGAGGAGAGGGGCTGGAAATTGAGTTCAGTCATATGGCCAATGATTCATTCAATCACTTATGCTTCTGTACTGAAACACCAATAAAAACTTTGGACACTAAGACTCAGTGGAGGTTCCTAGTAGGTGAGCACATTGATGTGGTGGGAGTGATGTATCCAGTTTCCAGAAGAAGACAGCATGCAGGTTCTGTATTCTATCCTACCACCTGGCTTTGCCCAATGTATCACTCACTTGGCTGTTCCTGACCTATAACCTTTATAACGAAATTGCAATAATAAGTATAGCACCTTCAGTGAGTTCAGTGAGTTGTTCTAAAAATTATCAAACCTGAAGGGGTTATGGGAAGCCCTTAAGTTTTAGCCAGACAGACAGAAGTGAGGGTGGTTTGAAGACACCCAAACTTATGGGGGACATCTGAAGCAGAGGCAGTCTAACGAAAGAACTTTAACTTGCGGGGTCAGTACCAGCTCTAGGTAGTTAGTGTTAGAATCGAATACTAATTCAGTTTCATTGGGGTGTCAGAGAATTGGTGTCAAAATACAGTACCACAATTAGTGAAAAGGTAGTGGTTCAGAAGGCATCCATAAAGCACAGAATTGAGAAACAATGTTGTATGGGGTCTGTCAAAGAAGAGGTAGCCCCAGGATAATATGCAATAAGAACAGAAGTTTTTTTTAAGAATAATAGAGAAACGAACCCTTCTTGAGGTAAATTTTGTGAGAGACAGAAGGCAGGCTGAGAAGCACAAGTTGACTCCATCATCGTAATCTAGAATAGCGTGAGTTTGTACTTATAAATGGCAATGTAAGAACCAGGAGTTATGTGGGGGGTGCAAACTGCATCTGGATGACAACAAAGATATTTCTCTTACCGACATGGCCTAAGGAAATTTTACTTGTTCTAAAATTAGGACAGAATGAGAATCAATATCTGGACCATTTCTCTGTTGTGTATCATCATGCTTAAGTTAACACCTCAGTAAAATAAATGTCATTTCCATTCCAATGCATGGGTTTAGCCATTTTAAGCTAAGACTTTAGCTGTTTCCCTAAAGAATAACAAGGCCTTCTCAATCGTTATTGTAAATAGATATATGGATGAGCAAACTACCATAGTCAGAATTTTGGTGCCCACAGTGGGAAGAGCAAATGTACCTCTCACAACATTGCACCTCAACCAGGCCTATTTGTGTCTGCATTCTCTGCACATTCCATTTCTCTTTAGTGAGAGTTCACAAATTGAATAGGCACTTTTAAAGAAAACAATGAACATACACACACACACATAAATACAAACAAACAAACCTGGGACCGATTCCAAGTTGCAAAGGGACAAATTGTTTTAGTTCCAGAATTCTGGAAGGAAATATATTGAGAACAGCAACTATTGATTCAGATAGCAAATTTTCCTGCTGAAAATATGCAGGAAGTGGGAGTGATGTGAATGAGTGTGTAAAGGGGCATTATGTCCTGTAGTTGATGAATGAATAGGCTTAGTTGGCCATTATCAAACCATCATGGGACCCATAAAGCTTATCTTTTCCTTTTCTTAGTCTGCTATTCCTTAGAAACATGAAACACTTTTCCCTGGTCATTGTCAATGCCTTTAATATTTCCAACTTTAGGGAAAAATTTACTGAACTGAAAAATTTTTGCTCTTAAAACATATTCTAGACTTTCTGTTAAGAAAAACATATTCTAATTATTGGTTTTATAAATCCCAGGTTTTCTCTTAATAATCTCCAAAGATCACCTAATAATATTTTCAACTAATTCTTTTAACAATACTAATCTGAATTCACTTCATCTGTACAACAAATACATGTCTTCTTTTTCTCATGTAGGGAAGTATGAATGGGAACATTTCATAGTCACAAAACCTAACATAAAATTTCAAAAAAATGTGCAAATCATTGAATCATGAGCATAACCACAAATTCATAAAACGTAATTTGTGATAGCACAATACTTTACAGTATGTGATAATTAAATTTATTTGTCAACCTGTCTGGGCCACAGTTCCCAGATTTTTGATCACACATTATTCTGAATGTTTCTGTAAGGCTATTTTTGAATAAGATTAACATTTAAATTGATGAACTCTGACTAAACGGTTTGTCCTCTGTAAAGTAGGTGGGCTTCATCTAATCAAATGACAACCTGAACAGAACAAATGACTGACCTCTGTCAGGGACAAGAAGAATTCCGCAGCAGATGGTCTTTGGACTTGAATTGTAATATTGATTCTCCTCTGGGTCTCTAGCCTGCTAGCCCACTCTGCAAATTCTGGACTTATCAAGCCTCCATAATTTTGTGAGTTAGTTCCTTAAAATAAATTTCTTTCTATATACATACACATTCTATTGACTGTGTTTCTCTGGAAAACACTGCCTAGTATACAATAGAAACAATAAACATAGGTCAAATGGGCAAAAGTAGATTCAAATCCCAAAAGATTAACTTCTGGCTAAGTAAATATTTTTGAAAAGAATTTTATACATATAACAAAAAGTTCCCATAGTCACAAATATCTCTCTATATAAAAAACTCTCACTTTTGCCATTCAACATAAAATTTTAAAAATTATCACAACTGGAAATAAAGAGAAAGATATACCATGCTCATGAACTGGAAGAATTAATATTGTTAAAATGTCCATACTACCCAAAGCAATCTACAGATTTAATGCAATACCTATCAAAATACCAGTAGTATTTTTCACAAAACTAGAACAAATAATCCTAAAATTTGTATGGAACCACAAAAGACCCCACATAGCCAAAGCAAAATTGAGAGAGAAAAGCTAGAGGTATCACAATCCCAGATTTCAAACTACAGTACAAAACTGTAGCAATCAAACAGTATGGTACTGGTGAAAAAAAAATAGAAACCTAAATCAATGAAAGAGAATACAGTCAAAATAAATCTATACTTATATGGTCAATCTGTGACAAAGAAGGCAATAATATACAACAGGAAAAAATCTCTTCAGTTAATGGTAGTGGGAAAACTGGAGAGCTACATGCAAAAGAATAAAACTGGATTCAAACACCAAAATAAACTCAAAATGGATTAAGGACCTAAATGTAGGACCTGAAGCCATAAAACTCCTAAAAGAAAACACAGCCAGTTATCTCTTTGACATTAGTCTTAGCAATATTTTTCCAGATCTGTCTCCTCAGATAAGGAAAACAAAACCAAAAATAAGCAATTGGGACTCTATCAAACTATAAAACTTTTGCACAACAAAGGAAACCATCAACAAAATAAAAAGTTAACCTACTTAATGGGAGAAGATACTTGCAAATGATATATCAGCTAAGGGGTTAATATCTAACATATATAAAGAAATCATACAACTTGACATCAGAAAAACAAAAAATAATTTAAAAATGGGCAGAGGACCTAAATAGACATTTTTTCAAAGACTACATAGATATGGTCAACAGATATTAAAAGATGTTCACCATCACTAATCGCCAGGGAAATGCAAATCAAAACCACAATGAGATATCACCTCACATTGGTTAGAATAGCTAGCATCAAAAAGATAAAAAATAAGAAGTATTTGGCAAGGATATGAAGAAAAGGGAACCCTCACATCTATAAAAGAATGAGATCTTGTTATCTGTGGCAACATGGATGGGCCTAGGAGATACTATGCTAATGATACAAAGTCCAAAGGAGAAAGACAAAATCCATATGATTTCACTTATATGTGGAATCTAAAAATCAAACAAGCAAAAACCAGAAATATACTCATAAATACAGAGAATAAATTGGTTGTTGCTAGAAGGGAGGGGAATGGTGGTTGAATGAAATAGATGAAGGGGATTAAGAAGTACAAATTTCCATTTGTAAAATAAGTAAGTCATGGGGATGGAAAGTACAGCATAGGAAATATAGTCAATGATAGCATAATAACACTATATCGTGATAAATGGTAACTATACTCAATCATGTTGAGCATTGGGTAATGTACAGAATTGCCAAATCACTATGCTATACGCCTGAAACTAACAAATTATATGTCAACTATACTTCAGTAATAATTTAAAAAAAAAACAAGAAATAAATTTTGTTAAGGATGTAGAGAAAAGGGGGCACTTGTGCATTGTTAATGGGAATATAAATTTGTACAACCAGTATGGAAAATACTATGGAGTTTCCTCCAAAAATTAAAAATAAAAACACCATGTAATCCAGTAATTCCACCTCTGGGTATTTACCCCAAATGAAAACACTAATTTGAAAAGATATATGCACTCCTATATTTACTGCAGCATTGTTTACAATAGCCAAGACATGGAAGCAACCTAAGTGTCCATCAATAGATGAATGGATGAGATGTAGTATATATATACAATGCAACACTACTCAACCATAAAAAAGAACTAAATCTTGCCATTCACAACATGGATGGATCTGGAGAATATTACACTAAATGAAATAAGTCATACAGAAAAAAGTACTATATCATTTCACTTCTGTGTAGAGTCTAAAAAAACAAAACAAAACAAAACAAATACACTCATAAATACAGAGAACAAACTGGTGGTTACCAAAGAGGTTAGAGATGAAGGGATAGGAAACAAGTGAAGGGAAATAAGAGGTAAAAACTTCCAGTTATAAAATAAGTAAGTCACAGGGATGAAAAGTACGGCATAAGAAACATGATCAATACTATTGTAATAACTTTGTATGGGGACAGATGGTAACTGCATTTATCATGGTAAGCACTGCACAATATATGTAATTCTTGAATTACTATGTCATACACCTGAAATGAATATAATATTACATGTCAACTATACTTTAAAAATAATAAAAATGCATTGGCTTTGATAATTGTATCACACCATATTTTTAATATGTACTGACATTGATATCTTTCCTTTTCTTCCTGGTTTCCTTTCTTCTGGTTAGAGTATTTTGACTTTCTTATGGGAAATTAATTACCTGCCTGAGCTTAATCTTATATAGTAGCCCAGAGCTAGGCCTGCCTGCATATGGAATGCTCCTACATGGACTAAATGGAAAATTCATGGGTCCTGCAGGGTAGCTACAGATAAAGAGAGGTTCTATAGCCTTGTCATAGGCACCAAGAAAGAGAGATGTATGATGCAATGAGAATTTTAGGACCCAGAACCAAACGTGAGACCAGAGGTAATGGTTTGTTGAGGAGGTTATTTCTGCCTTACACTCTAGTAGAAGTGGTTCCTGAGCTCTGTGGTTAACCCTTCTCACAGATGAAAGGATAAAAGTCTTGTAGGTCTCTTAGTCCAGGGATCTCACCTGGCAGATTCCCCATTCTACCCAGGGTACCAACTACCATCACCATCTTGAGCTGATTGGGACAAGGGGAGCTGGACTCATTCAGATATATTCCACAACCACTGAAATTCTCAGGGATGGTTATGTGACTCAAATCAGGACAATAAAGCCACAATCATGAAAACAAATATCTAAATCAGCCATACCTAAAGTCATATCTACCTCCTGGAAGTTTTGGTCAAGCGAGCCAATAAGTTCATGTTTAGTTTAAGACTAAATTAAATATGTCACTCAAAAACTGCAAAAGCATAATTCATTTATCTCACTTTACCAAGAATTGTATCTAGGAGTAACAATAAAATGGAAGCTGAGTATCTTTAAACACGAATGAGTTACTTTATTCTTGTGACATCAGGTACTTTTAGGCTCAATGGCAAAGAAATGAAGGCTTCAGGGTATTTGCTCATGAGAATGGAATCTGATCTGAGCAAATACTTTTCTTGGTACGCTGGCCTCTTTTTCAATCTAGTCTTTATTTTCCATTAGTCCTTCCCATAATTGAGTCAAGGCAGGTGAGCAACACACTGAACACAAGAAACCAAAAACATAGGAAAAACTGACAGACCAAAACTTCTCACCCCCAAACAAGTATCATTATTTTCACGTTTGTCATGTTGAGTGTGTTTGTTAATGCAAGTGCATTACCAAATTCAGAAACCATGTTGCATCATGGGAAACTCCTTCCTTCCTTCTCTATGCTCTTATTATAGCCACATTTGTCATCATCTTCTTTTTTCTTTTTTTCCCCCTTCACTAAACAATTTAAAGCCTTCTAAGAGAAGACAGTCTTCCACAGGAAGACAAGCAAATGAATTCAGGGTTGTACTTCTGACCTTAGGAAAGGTGTCGGAGGCATTCCTTCCCTAGGCTATAAAACTCCTACACTGTGGGATTCTGTCACATCTAGGAACACCAACTCTAGCAAAGTGTTCTGTTAGTTCTGGGGAGCAGGAAAAACGCACAGCAGTCTCTGTTACTCTCCACCATGTACTGCTTTTACCCACACACTCATAAAAGAGTACACGAGGAGGACATAACACCGAACACGGACACATAAGGAGGACGCAACAGCAGATAATAAATGTTTCTGTAAAGAGATAAAGGACTGCTAATATGAGCCATATCGTTTTTTTACCAAAAACACACAACCATGATTTTTTTTAAATGTCATGCTCTCTGAGATCCCCTAGCCAGTGACCCTGTTAACCCACTGGGAAGGAAGAGTGTCAGTCCCTTTCTGCTGGGAACAAGGCATAGTTAAGGAAGTGCAAGTTTCAGCAGTCACAATATAAAAGTGGCAAAAAAAAAAAAAGAGAGAGAGAGAGAGAATGGATAAATAATAATGTGTGGATGCTAGACACTTGAATGTGTTCAAGGATGTTGTAAACTTTCTTTTGTAGGGGATGGTTTATGATGAAAATACTCTCTACCATATGCTTGCCTTCAGGCAGGGAAAGACTAGATACATATTTTTAAGCCATTTCCAGTTCTAAGTCCCAGTCATTACTAAAATGAAGAAAAAGAGCTGCTGTTGACTGAACCAGCATGTTTTTCTCTGACTCATTCACATTATGTGGGATTGGCTCAAAACACAGAACAGATGTGGGTCATCAGGGTGCACTGCCGACCTTTTGGCTGATCTAAGTACTCATCTTCTATACTCTGCACTTGCAGATGTGTGGTAATATCTAACATTCAACACTTCAAAACAATAGGACAGTAACTACTGAAAAGAAAAGGAAAAACATATTTTCAATACTCTTTTTTATTATAGTGAATGTAAAGCATGTCTAGAGAAAGTCTGTTCTAGAACCTTATCAAGTGCCATTTTACAGTAAATTAATGAACAAAATAAAATGAATATTCTTTTACTTCTCCCCCAAAATGCTGATTCTCTTGCGTTTGCATTCCTCAGCCATAAATTACTAACTCCTGTTATTTTTGTTTTCCAAGAGAGAATTAATCTGAAAGTATAATTTTTTTTTTCCTGGAGATATTCCGCTCACTTTCTGGCTGTGTACAGATAAGCTGTGTTTCTGAATTGATAAAAACCAGATTGTTCAACTACTGATGAAATGTTGATAGTACCAAGAAAATTTTGCATATTATAAAACTCAGTTATAATTCCTAGCCATGTGCAGGCCTTTGGCCATTTGCATTCACTGAGGATTGGCATGTAGTCACACATTGCCTTGAGAAGCATGGATCTAGCCCAAAGCACAGCCAATGTCAAACTGAAACGCACTTAAAAGAGGACAGAGCCCCAGATTTTCATGATTTAAGGCCAGATCGGTCCTTTGAGAAATTTGCCTAACTCTGTTAGAAAATTAAGAGAGGTTGCAAAAACACATACTCAGGGGAAAACATGAACCTTACCCAGCTCAGAGGTTCAGAGATTGATCTTTAATAGCTGATTATTTAGAAAACTTTCTGACATAGCCAAATTGTCAAAAACCCAACCTCTGTGCTTCAGAGCCAAACTATAATGTTAAGACAGAGTTTGGGATGCAGACGAACAATTGCTTTATTGTTTTGCCAGGCAAGGGAGTCTGCAACAGGCTCCCCGGAGGAAGGGACTGGGGGGTTTCATAAGGAAATACAGGATCTAGCTGCTTTCGAAGGAAAAGTCATGTCTTTGTCATGTCTTCAGGGTGGTACCAGGTTCCTGAAACAAAAGGCCAAGAAGGGAGGAGGGGAGGGCTGCAGAAGAGAGGAAGAAGTTTACTTGAAGATCAAGCTTCACTGGAGCATTAGTGCAACCATTTTGATTTTTGTTCAGCTTCATGCTTGTGAGTGGTTTCAAAATACCTGGACTCTCCTGCTGGCAGTTGTGGAAGTTAAAGAGGAAAACTTTCCCTTCATATTTATTAAGATAATATAATGATCAGCATTTTGGAATAGAGTTTTGCTGTTGTGATGCTCTCTCTCTCTCTCTTTTTTTTGCCGCAGCTGTTGTTATTAATCATAGACTAGCCATAACAATCTTATAAAGTAGGCATTTGTATTTTATTTTCACAAATGAAGAAGGTTTGAAGAATTAAGTAGTCTCCTGAAGTCACACAGCACGTAGTTGTCAGTCAGGATTTACACACAAGCCAATAAACCTTCCAGAACAGGTGCACTTTCAACTGTACCAAGATGTATAAGTGACTCGTCACAAACATCTTGGGATTGAACCCAGAAGAGAGGGTAGTGAATTCCTCAGAATCTGTCCAAAATCCTTCCAACCGACTTAGACCCCAACACTACAGTGCCCTGCAGACACTCATGCATGCCTAGAGGTAAAAAGAAATTAAACCCTAAAGGGATAAAGAGTGAGAGAGGTTGGAAGCATAGGTCTTTACATCAATCAGCTCTTAGTAACTCCAAATAGATTTCTCGGTCCTCAAACCTGTATGAAAGGAAATACATCCTATTGTTCATTAGATTTCTCTAGTTTGTTTTAATCTTTCAATATATAATATAATTGTGATGTATTCACTTTTGGATTAAAATAAAACACTTTTCTCTTGCTCTCCCTTGTTCTCAATCTTCCTTTTTCTGAAAAACGTAGGCTGTGGTACAAGAAACCACCACACTGTTCATCACAAATGAGAAAACTGAATGTTTATTCAAAGGCACTAGGTTTACAAAGCTGGGGGAAGAATTTATAAGGTGTAGACTTCTTTTGACACCTAGCAGCTTGGATTTCTCTGCTGTTTTGACACAGAAGTATCAAGAGATTAGTTTTCTAGCCCTTCCATATAAGTCTTTGCCAAACCCATAATACGTAGGAACCTATCAATGTGATAAATAATATGAAAAATAAATCCTGGGAAAGGGATTAAATTTGGTGGGGATTTCCTTCTAATAGCCAAATTCATCTTTCTCCAAAGAAGCAGAGGAAGCCGCTAATGTTGCCTTGGAAAATTTGAAAGTGAATTATGTTCACCTCTTTTTACTTAGTCAAATATCTCAACTTAGTTAAAGCAAAGGACTCAAAACATCCTGTGATTGAAAGGGCAGATTTTTTTTTTCAGTTACTTTTCCCAACTGATTAAAAAGAGAAAAATCACATTGCAAGTCATAGACAGAAGTGATATAAAATGTTTCCCCCAAGTAATAACAAAGGAATTACAAACAAATGCAAAAAAAGGGACACTATGGGAAGAGGAAGAAAAATTGAGGTTATGAAGAAAAAGTGGTTCTGAAGAAAATAAAGTTTTAAGACGTTAAAAAACGAATCAGCAGCTGTGATTTTTTTCCCCCCTAAACAGTGTAGTAGTGCAGAGCACAGGCTCAGGGTCTTTTTTTTTTTTTTAAGATTTTTTATTTATTTACTTGACAGACAGAGATCACAAGTAGGCAGAGAGACAGGCAGAGAGAGAAGGAGAAGCAGGCTCCCTGCTGAGCAGAAAGCCCAATGTGGGGCTCGAGTGGGGCTCGATCCCAGGACTCTGGGATCATGACCTGAGCCAAAGGCAGAGGCTTTAACCCACTGAGCCACCCAGGCACCCCAGGCTCAGGATCTTTACAGCTGTGTCATCTTGGGCAAATTATTCCATCTTTCCCCTCTTTGCTTTCCTTCTTCATATTAAAGCCATGCCTACCTGAAATGTTGTGGCAGAGATAATTCGATACTTGTAAAACTCTGAGAATCTTACATAAAATATCTTATTACATAAACACCCCTCGAATGCAACTACTTTGTTTATGAAACTTTAGAACCTGAATTCAAAAGGAACCCACTGCTTTTAGAAGGCTGCTTAATGTATTGCCTTTCTCACACGTGTTTTAGAAGAATATTGATTTGAAAGTGATATAGCAATGAGCAGTCAGGCTACTGGACCCTACATATCTGGGGGGGGTTCAATTCTTTTATCTCACTGTAATGTATTAAATGTTCTTCTCTAGCAAATAAAACATTATGTTATTTGGATTTTTTGTGAAGGGGTGTGTGCTAAAAAAAATATTAATATGGAGGAGAAGGAAAACATAGCTGATTGATGGATCAGTAGAAGAGTATCTACATGTCTACATTTGAAGCTTGGTCTAGAGCACTGGTTCCCAAACTTTAGCATGCATGAGAATCACCAGGAGGCCTCCTTTAACAACTGACTTCTGGTTCCAATCCCTGGAATTCCCCATTTAGTAGGTCTGAATTTTCCCAACAGGTTCTCAGGTGATGGTGATTCTGGGGACCAAACTTTGAGAACCTTTCTCTAGATCTAATATTAAAGTCACTTGGGGAGGTTTTTTTTGTTTTTGTTTTTGTTTTTTTATAGCAATGCTTTGTAAATCAGAATCTGTGGGGGGGCAGGTCTGAGCATTTATTTGCATTAAAAAAAAAAAAAAACACCTCCTTAAATGACTGTATGGTAGAGCCAGGATTGGGACCTCCTGGTCTAGAGATAATGGTTGTCAAGGAGGAGGGCTGCTGCATCAGATTCCCAAGACAGATTTTCCAACTTCTCTTTACCCTACCCTAGGGTTAGATGATGCCCTGGGAAGGGAGTGGAAGTAGTTTTTAAATTTTTCTCAGAGTTAGCCTCAGGATCACTTTTGTCCAGATTACCTTATATTTATACAAATAAAGATCCCCTGCCTCACCCAGGACCTGCAAAATCCCAGATGATCTTGTTCTACACACCACAGCAGTGTTTGAAAATTAATGTTCTCGGGATAAGAAGAAGGAGGTTCTAATTCTTCCTTGCCAATTAGGAATTGCACTGGAACATCAAAATACACAAAGTAATAATTGGTCGGTTCCAAGTTCAGGGGCACAAGCCCTAGAGAGGTGAAGGAATCGATACAAGAAGGAAGGTACGAAGGAAAGAGGTAGATGGGCAGAGAGAGAAAAGGGAGTTTCGAGGTGGACTCGTCTCTCCTTACCAGAACCAGTAATTACCCAGCTGGCTTCCCTTTGAATTTACCCTGGCACACGGGCTGGAATGTGTTCTGCTGATAGACATTTCTGAAGCACAAGGAAGCCTCTGCTGACAGCTGGTCAGTGAAATATTTAGGAAGGTAACTCTTGGGGAGAGACTCTCCACTGTGAAGCTGTTTATCTAACACTCTATTACTTGTCTATAATACCATGCTATTGATGACGTTTCACACACTATTTTTTGAGTAGCTCCAAATGGACAAAAAAGAATACAGAGTCTCCCATCACTTGGAAGGATAAAGGCTGCCAGTGGTGTTGTGGACCGCTGTCATTCTCTCTATGACAGAGTTGGCAGTTTTGCCCCTAGAACTAAGGGTCTCCTGATGCCCTTGCGTGAAAGGTGATGCCCACTGTTAGCTGGATTCTAGGTGAATTTCTTGGCTGGTGTTTTCCATTGACCCACAGCTTGGTTGTGTTTTGGCAGCTGACAATGCTGCATATTGCTGGGGTCAGCAAAGGAAACAAGGGGTAACCAGCTCTCCTTGATGAAATCTGCCCAAAGGGTTTTATATCCTAGCACAGGGTTTCTAATGAGATTCTCAAGTAGCTAAAGACATTCTAAAATATAAATATTATACCAATTATTAGTGTTTTAAACACGTCTAAGTAGATTTCTCTCCATGTATGCTGTGTGTGGTCACTAGGAACTCTTTAACAATGATTTAAGATTTTAGGATGAAAATATGTCAAGTACTGAAAATCTGTCTAAGTATATCAAAGTTGCAAAGTCAAATGATTCCCCTGTGACTTTTCCTTAAAATAAGAGGAAGTCGAAAAAGCTTGTTTTCCTTCCACTTTATCTGAAGTAACCAGAAGGTTTTATTTTTGTTAACTTATCAGATTTTACTAAGATTGTCCTCATCTAAAATAAACCTGATTCTGGGAAGACTGCATTCTCCTATGTTGGGCCATTGCTTAGCATTGCAGAACTTACAACTACTCTACCAACATTCTCCATCTTTCCAGTAATCTAGTCCATTGTTTGTCCCTAGTATTCCAAAAAATGTGTAGAAGCTTGTAGAAAGCATGCACAGACTGAATCTATATGTGTAGGGATAAGAGTAAAGAAAGGAAGAGAGCGAGCTGGCACACCTTCCTTTAAGATCGTAAGATTTAAGATAGCGGCAGTTCATATCTGTGTCAAGAAAGGACAATTTGCAAATCAGAACAGAAGGCCAGTTTTTACTATCTTTTGTACAGAGAATTTCTTTCCTTAAGAAAAACATAGATTCTGACTACACTTCCCAGGATGGGAAAATATTACTCGAGTCTCCCATCTACTGTGAATATATTGAAGTACAAATTATACACTTTGTTTAGTCTTTAAAGGATTACCATTTACTGACATGAACTCATGCTTTTAATGACTTTCAAAAATCCTTAGTAATTAGTCGTAAGTAAAGTAGCTAAGTGGTAAAGAAGCACACATGATGAAAATAAATGTATGCAAAGGGGAAATAAAAAGCTAATTTCCAATGCAAAGAATACATATACATGTGATATAGGAAAAGAATTTTTCTAGAGCTAAGTTTTTCTTTTGTTATGTATGCTTTCTCCTATGCTATTTTTGGTTATGTATTGCCATTTTAGCCATAATATGTAGTATTAAGTAAATGTCACTATTACTAAAAATGAATAATTTCAAATTGGCTAAACTAACTATTGGGAATAGAAAAAAAAAAGTGTGTGTGTTTTAAACCAACGGTATGAATTAGTATTTTATCTTTGAGAGTTTTTGAGTAGCGGGTGGAATCAACATACTGTTTTGGTGTGATGGTCCATAGAGTATCTTCTGCAGATACTCTATGTATGGGGGTCAAAATTATTTTTATAATCACAACCAAGTGTTATTTGCCTCTTTCACTTTGTTGACATTTGTACTGATGATACAGCAGCAAAGGCGGGCAAAACTTCCAGAGTCTCTATACTGAGGCCACTGCACTAAACACCATCTCTACACACTTGGCAGTTTTTAAAAATAATGGTTTCCATTAAGAATTTCCTTTATGAAACAAGGGTCCCTGAGGGGCTCAGTGAGTTAGGTATCTGACTTCATCTCAGGTCATGATCTCCCTCCACCTCTCCCTTCCTGTTCTCTCTCTCAAATAAATAAATAAATAAAATCTTTTAAAAAAATTTATTTTCTGAAACAAAACCAACCATGTCAGTTTTCTTAAATTGTGATACTTTTTTATATTCTATGTGACATAATAGGTAGTACAGATAAAGCACTTCTGCCATATAATGAACTTCCCAATGAGACTGTTCCCAAGTAATAGCACACGTGTCTTTTTTGGAGTTGCAAACAGAAGGAGCTGCCTTGTTCCCATGGAACACTACTTTTACTTAAAAGAATGATGAGCAGACAAGCTATCATGAACAGGGTTAGCCATTTGTCTGATAATTTCTTCAAAATCAAAGAAGTGAGCCCATCAGTTCAAGGAATACAGACTTTGCAGACTTGGTGCCAATTAAAAAAATTATATTTTAAAAAAATTAGAATTTTGAAGACACATTTGCCACCATGTGTTGGACAGTTCTGAATACTTTCAAATGAGCTCAGTGTTATTTTAACAAAAGTAATTTTTATATTACATTGTGAAATATGTCAACATTTAGGAGGACTGCATTAACTCTGTGAATCTGGAGTTTCCAAATGACAACTCTATCATCTTACAAAATCAATCATGGGCAAAAGTGCAAGAGAGACCAATAGATTGTAATGTGTAGAGTACATAAAGTTTGTTAATATGTTTTTGGATCCCACACTGCAACTAAACTTTAAGAAACTACCAATTATTCGGTTTTGGTATAATATCAAAGAAGAATGCCCACAATTATCTGCAAATGTTACTAAAATACTCTTCCATTTTCAAGCTGGATATCAGTGTGAAGCTGGATTCTTTATATACTTCAGCCAAAGCAACATATGATAAAGATTGAATGCAAAGCAGATATGAGAGATTCAACTGTCTTCTGAGCCAGACATTAATGAGATTTGCAAAAATCATGAAGAACATATATTATTTTCAAAAATTATTTCATTGACGTTATTTTATTATTTTAAAAGAAGCTACAATATTTTAAAAAAAAATTTTTTTAAGTAGGCTCCATGCCAAGCCTGGAGCCCAACATGGAGCTTGAACTGACAACTCTCAGATCAAGACCTGAGCTGAGATCAAGAGCCAGATGCTTAACTGACTGAGTGACCCAAGCAGCCCTACAATATTTTAAAAATTCTTAATAAGAACTTCTAATTCAGTAAATATTGATAGATATCATCTACATAAATAAAAGTTTTTGAGGTCCTTAATAATTTTTGGAAGCATATTCCTTTTTTTAAAGATTTATTTGCCTGAGAGAAAGAGAGAGGGGGAGGGAAGGGCACACAAGGAGAGGGAAAAGCAGGCTCCCCTCTGAGCAAGGAGCCTGAGGCAGGACTCCATCCTGAGCTGAAGGCAGATGCTTAACTCCCTGAGCCACCCAGGCATCCCTAAATTATTCTTGAAACAAAAATATTTGAGAACAATCGCCCTAGCCTAGGATTATCATTCTTACTCTCATTCTGTGAACACTGATTGTGACACAGGTAGAGGTAGTTTTATAAGAGTAATCAGAAAAACATTACGGAGTTTAGATTATTCAGAGACAGCAGGTGTACAATCCTTGTGAGCAAACTGCTATCACATACAATGCTTCCTTCTGAATTTATGTCCAATGCTATTTAGTAAAAGTGCATCCTGCTTTCCTGCTTGGCAATTCAGAGCAAAGAAAATACACTTTTCTCTTGAAGTATCTTAAAAATAAATTTCTCTTGGGGTGCCTGTGTAGCACAGCCAGTTTAGAGTCAGACTCTTGGTTTCGGCTCAGGGTAATGAGATCGGACTCCGCACTCAGGAGGGGTCTGCTTCAGACTCCTTCCCCTCTCCTTCTGCTCCTCCGCCCCACACTCATTCTCTCTCTCTCTCTCTCTGGAATTATTTGATTACTTAATTTCCCTTGACATAGGTGAAGAAATAATGCAGGAGAAATGTCAGAAGAAAGCTAATTCAAAGAGACCATAGAATAAAAGCCAATGTAATGAGTTTGGTGAAAGTAAGACTAAGATAAGAGGGAAAAAAAATAAAAAAGAAAAAGAAAAGCAGAAACTGCCTCAATGGACTTTAAGACACATTGTAAAACTTACTGATTCCAGTGATGCTTTTCACTGTTGTTTATATACTTGAGAATGAATCTAAGAGTTAAACAGAATATTTAATTTTTTTAAAAAAGATTTTGGGGATGCCTGGGTGGCTCAGTTGGTTAAGCAGCTGCCTTCAGCTCAGGTCATGATCCCAGCATCCTGGGATCGAGTCCCACATCGGGCTCCTTGCTCGGCAGGGAGCCTGCTTCTGCCTCTCTGCCTGTCCTCGCGCTCGTGCTCTCTCTAACTAATAAATAAATAAAATCTTAAAAAAAAATAGTTAAAAAAAAAAAAGATTTTGTTTTTAAGCGATCTCTACACCCAAGGTGGGGCTTGAACTCACAATCCCAAGATCAAGGGTCACACACTCTACCAACTAAGCCAATCAGGTACCCCACAGCAGAATGTTTTAAATACAAAGCTGATTGCCTCTGGGAGATAAAAGATGTATTCATTTCTGCTTTCATTTGAACGTTGTGCCTTGGAATAAGGAAGAGAGAAATGGAGAGTGAACTGGTGATTGTGTCAATGGTATCTGTACAGCTTAGGAAGAGAAGTCAAGAAACAGAAGTCCTCTGGTTATTTTAACAGAGAGAATTTAATATAAAGGATGGTGAGGTATTATGGAGGCAGAGACTGTAGGAGATGGCTACCCCACCCTAAATGAAGAAACAAAAAGAAGAGAGTATTAAAACTTAGAAGGTGGGAGAAGGGGCCCTGAAGACCCTGAAGACCTAGGACCCTGGCCACTTGAAAACGGGCTGCTGTTTCACTGGTGTTGTTCCCTTAGACACCTGGTGAGAGGGGCACCACAGAACAGCAACCCAGGCCTCTCTGCAGGGGTTACTGCCCAACAGGGGATGCCTCAGGAGCAAAGTGATTTGACCTCTAAGGGAAAAAAACAAAAAATAGAATCTTGAGGCATCTGTGCTACTAGGAAAAGTAAAAGTGGGGAAAAATGAAATATTGTGCATAGGATCACGTTTATGCTAGACTGAAAAGCTGAGGAGAAAAAATAAATGATAGATAATTGTGACCCAATTGCCAAAAAATTAAAAATGAATGCAGCATAATCTGTTGACCTAATTTTCAACATTTAAGATAAGAAAGAAAATATCTGATGAGATTAAAAAAATATAAAATATAGAGAACATATAAGCAAGGATGAATATAAAAGTATGTCAGACCTACCAAAATTATTCCTGAAAATCTACAAAGACCCAGAAAAAAATGGAAAAAGGGATAAAAATATGAGTAATTTTAAATCTATAACTAGATAATGATCAAGAAAGTGATGATTTATAGAAAGTGATGAATATAAAGAAGATATTATGTTAATAAATGAGAGAAAAGTCTCCAGTCATCTTCTATTTTGTTAGCACTTTCTGTATCAAGTACAATACCTTCAATCCAGAAAGTGGTGAACAAATATGTTTTAAAATGAACTTAAAGCCATGAAATGACAGCCAAAGAATACCTAATGTAAATAAATTCCATTCTCTGGGCCCACAAGAATTGCTTCCCAGAAGAATAAAAGAATGCACAGGTGTGACTATAGAGCCAATGCCTGGGATCTTTGAAAGCTGAAGAACAGAAGGAGTACCAGAAATTCTTTTTTTCCTGGCCATCTAAGAGGAGAAGGGATGAATTCCACAAACTATAATTCAGTAACTTTGATATATGTGTTTGCAATTTTAGATCTTAAAAACAATTGTGATGCCAGCATATATCCAAAGGAAAAGTCATGATAAGATAACCTCATTAACTTTTAAAACAAGATTATTAGGGGATAGGGAGATATCAATCACCAATATACTGTAATTTGAATTAAAGGAGGTGTTTGATAGAAACTCTCTTGATATCTGACATAAGATGACATATCTCTTGACATCCAGAATATTGACATGAAGAAATGTCAATAACATACATTTCATGCAGTAACTAAGCCAATGGGTACACATTAATAGACTAACAACCTACAGGAAAGATAAACCCATGCACTATTATTGACCAGTGACTTGAAGAAACACATGCAGGCAGGCTCATCAAGCTTGCAAATGCCATCACACTGGAAGGGGCAGCAATTACACTGCATCTGGATTCAGTAGGATCTCCAACTAATGGAATGTTGGGATGAAACCAAGAGAGGCACTTTATCATGTATCATGTAAAATCATGCTTTTAAATTTCTTAATTACATATTGCAGGATATGGCAGTTGAAGTTTGACAACATTTGCTCTGAAAGGAGATTGAACAGTTCAGTTGACCATAAGAACAAGCATGGACTGTTAGGTTATTTGAACTGGTGTAGTCTGAATCCAGGTGTTGTCAAAGACGAGAGGGATGATCTTACTGTGATATCCAAAGTCAGACTACTTGTGGACAACGGTCCTGATTAAGCACATTGACAAGCTGAACTTTACTTCAAAGAGATGAAATAAGACTAAAGGATGTCTGGAGACCCAAAATGTGTGGGTTCCGTGGCATTTGGTCTCCAAAGACAAGAATAAACTAGCATATTATCTATAGATATTTGAAGGTCCATCTTGTGGAAAGTTTATTCTGAATTTCCAAGACCCTAAGTAAGGACCACTGTGAGAATATGCAGAAAATACCTTAGATGGCCCTATGAGGAGCCTTCCCTAATAAAGCCAGCAGTCTCACAATGGAGCATTAGTATTATTGACGATCAAGGACAGGTCCTGCAGAAAGATTGCTTAATTTGGTGGAAACTAGACTAGCTTTAAAAAAAATTTTTTTAGGGATGCCTGGGTGGCTCAGTGGGTTAAGCCTCTGCCTTCAGCTCAGGTCATGATCCCAGGGTACTGGGATCGAGCCCCGAATCAGGCTCTCTGCTCAGCAGGGAGCCTGCTTCCTTCTCTCTCTCTCTGCCTGCCTCTCTGCCTACTTGTGATCTCTGTCTGTCAAATAAATAAATAAAATCTTTAAAAAAAATTTTTTTTAATTTTGGTATAGTTGACACACAATGTTACATTTGTTTCAGATGTACAAACTAATGATTCAATTTCTCTATCGATTATGTTCTACTCACTGCCATCTGTCAACATACAACACTATGAAGTATCATTGACTATTTTCCCTATGCTGTGCCTTTTACTCTTGTGACTTATTCCTTCCATAACTGGAATCCTATATCTCCCACTCACCTTCTTCCATTCTGTTCATCCTCCATTCTTTTCCCTCTGGCAACCAGCAGTTTGTACTTATAGGTCTGATTCTGCTTTTTGTTCATTAATTTGTTTGTTTTTTTAAATTTCACATAACAGTGAAATCCTATGGCTTTTGTCTTTCTCAGTCTGATTTTTTCTAAGATCTCTCTCAGTTAATATTTCTTTTTTTTTTTTAAGATTTTATTTATTTATTTGACAGAGAGAGATCACAAGCAGGCAGAGAGAGAGGAGGAAGCAGGCTCCCCAGTGAGCAGAGAGCCCGATGCGGGGCTCGATCCCAGGACCCTGGGATCATGACCTGAGCCGAAGGCAGAGGCTTTAACCCACTGAGCCACCCAGGCGCCCCAATATTTCTTTAATTGTATAGAGTCAACAGTATCTGCGGGCATCCCCCTGAGTAGTTAGTGAGTTTGTATACTCAGACCTAAATAGTCTTCATTCCTACAATGTCCAGATGAATCAGGATAAGTTGAGGATATAGCTGAATTATGTGAATAATAGCAGCTATAGAAACCCAGGTAGAAAAGGGAAAGAAATACTCACAACTTCAGATTTACCATAAAAGCTATGTCAATTTAGTCCATAAAGGGATCTGGTTATTACAATAATAGGAAAATAATCAAGAGTCAGTAACTCAGCCTTGAGGGTAGTAGACAAATGCACTATGTTAACACAGACTGTCAAATCCAAATTTGGCTAGAGCAAAATTCTATTTGAGTTCCACACACCTGGTTTTGCCTACTTAAAATCCTAACCATAATAGACACAAAGAGGCAGACTAGTTCAGGTATCAATTTCCTCAGGAGACCGTATTTCTAGGATTTTTGAAGATAGGATTAGTGAGAATGAATGAAAAGGCCTGAAATTGGGGCAGCTGGGTGGCTCAGTCGGTTAAGTATCTGCCTTTGGCTCAGGTCATGATCCCAGGGTCCTGGGATTGAGCCCTGCATCAGGCTCTCTGCTCAGCAAGGAGTCTGCTTTTCCCTTTCTCTCTGCTCCTTCCCCTCTCCCCCGCTCATGGTCTCTCTCTCTCTCCCTCAAATATTAATAAAATCTTAAAAAAAAAAAAAGAGGAAAGAAAAGAAAAGAAAAAGACTGAAATTTATTGACTTCAACACAAATACATACTGTAATCCCCAGGGGAGCTCTGGTATACGTTTTCCAGTCATCCCACGTAGGGAACCAGTGAAAGCCTTTAGCCAGAGTGATGAAGCAAATGTTCTCTGGGTCAATTCTATAGACTTTTCTTCTGCTGTTCTTGTCTGGTGATCATCTTCTGTGTGTCCTGTGCAATTCTTTTCTTTTGTTGGTATCTATTGGAATAACATATTCTTTTCCAGGACCTTTACTACTTTAAGAGGAACCCCTACCTGGTTTGTTGTTGTTTTGTTTTGTTTTGTTTTGTTTTGTTTGGAAAGATTTATTTATTTGAGAGAGAAGGTGGGGGGAGAGCACAGAGGGAAAGTGAGGGGGAGAAGCAGATTCCCCGCTGAGCAGAGAGTTCAATTCAGGGCTTGATCCCAGGACCCTGAGATCATGACCTGAGTTAAATGCAGATGCTTAACCAACTGAGCCACCCAGGCGCCCCAACCCCTATCTGGTTAAAGTTAACTTTATATACACATTTCTACATATCAACTACAAAAGATACTTTACCTCTTAAATATTTTACAAAAAGTCTTTGCTTTTTTATATCATTACTCATTATCTTGAAGTGACTTTTCTGCATTTAACTCAATGGTACAGCCCTGCTCCATACTATAGGTAATCCTTTCTTTCCCGAAAACAACATTCAAGTTTTTTTGGCATTCTCCACATGCTCATTCTGCTGACCATCCCTGTTCTAAGGATAATGTATTCTATTCCCTTCAGTGAGAAGAGAAACCTGATTGAGAGCCATCTTGGGTAGAGAGGAGACCACCAATAGACCGAGTCAGAGACTACATGATACTTTTTGTATTACCCATTATGCATTAATGTCCTCCTGGTGGTGGTGGCTCAGCGATTGGTTTGGGTTTCCTGTAACCATTTCATGCCTTATGTTCTGTGCACTGTACAACAAGCATGAAAATAAAAGATATAAATAGAAAGAGACTCTGTGACAATAGTTTAAATTTTTTTTCATACTGTTTCCTAGGTAATAGGATCCTACACATCCAATATGTCAATTGGCTAGTAAGCATTTTGGCAAGGAAACCCCACTTCATCAAAGTTTGACAGTTTCTTTGGCCTGGAAATCATTTCCCCTTAAAATCCAACAAACTTTGGCCATGATCACAATGTCTGATCATGCAGTCTCCTGTCCCTTCCCTGTAGCCCTGGAGCCCCCAACAGTTTCGGTCCCCTTAATGAGTCTGGTGAAAGGAAGACAGAAACAAGAGGTCCTGTTCCTTCTGCAGACACAGTGCTTATGCCTCAGTTGTTTGTAACCTAGAATCTGTTTTCTCATAGAATAAATGTAGTTAATTTACAATATTCAACCACTCTGCAGCCATAGTCCAAGTTCAATGGGGTTTGGAAGTCTGTTCTGACAACCTAAGTAAGCATTCACAATGTCTTTTCTATGAGGAAATGCAATCCCTGTTTGAAATAATTCCTTTCCAAATAATCTTCCAATATGCAATCATTCACAAATTCATGAGCATATGTTGTATATACATTCTTCAAAATCACACATTGACCATAGACACTACAACACGTATTTTTACCGTGAGAGGGAGTTTGAGGGATCTTTTCTATCTGAGTATAATGACCATTAAACTGTTTTGAATAAAACTAACTTAGGTCCATAGGATCTGTGAGTAAAAATAATAGGCTATCAGGTACTATATACACATTCATTTGTTTTCCCCAACTTGCCTTGACTCACAAAAAAAATTTTCATTCTGTGCTGAGAGTGTTGGGCACCAAAAAAAGGAGATACAAAAGGGATATGATTTATGACCCCTTGGACTCTGAGGGCAGATACCTTTTGGCACTGGTCCACAGGTGAGACAGGTGATCTATTGCTTCTCTGCAATAGTTTATCTGACCCAAACAATATCCGATTGTTGAAAAGGGGACCATTTACCCACTTTGAATGAGAAAACTGGCAGACTTAGATTCAGGTCACCAAAGTTGTTTGGGGTTTTCCGTTTTCTGAGATCTACAGAAAGCAATCTGAAGAGCACGACTTTGAACAAAGTGCCCTTTGTTTTCAGATTTATAGATTTTCTGTATCCAATAGCAACACAAGCTTTGCAGGTAGCCACAAAAATTGCAAATTATGTTTATATTATGGTTTTGCCCAATTTTTCAAAACAACATGCTCTAAACATTCTCTGTTGGCATAATGAGAGTTAAGAGAAGAGAATCTAAGGAATGTGGTTTTCCTCAAAACTAACTGAGGGGTGAAGTCAAAGCACACAGTGTTGAAAAACCTTTTGTAAACTAATAACAGCTGCTTAATAAATGGCTTTTGTTGGGATAGAGGAGGGAGTGCCTGCCTGCACAGGCTCACCACATTGGCAAGTCCCCCTCGTGTTAAGTCAAAGGAAATTCAACAATGTTATCTAAAACATACAAAGGGCATAAACTGATATAATGTTAAATTGACTGTGTAAATATTCTTAGGAAGATATTATTAAAAAAACCAAATGTTTTCTTTTGTCTAAACCATGAAATATGGAATTGTGTAGCTTTGCCATTTCCTTTCAGACTGTTTAGGACTCAAACTACTTCTATTTCCTGTTTTTTTTTTTCTTCTTCAAATATGAACTGTAGAAATAGAAGCATAAATCTAAAAGAATTAAAATAAGCTCTGGTCTTACTCAATGTGTATTACATTTTAGCCGAAATCAGGTAAATGTGATGAAAACTAACAGGAGGTTTTCATCTCAGGAAGAACATGGTGTTTCTTTTGACTCTGAATTATATAACATGATAAAGAACTCCTTTTTCCAGCCTTTTCTAGAAATTTCCCAGCCATGTTCATTAGCAAATATTAACTACGGTTTATTGAATGTTTTTGTGTATAAAATTATAGAGGATATCAAGGATTTAATATTAAACTTAGGTGCTCAACTAGCTATTGACAGGACAGAATTTTGTGGACCACTCAATATAAATCACAGTCCTATATATTATTAAAATATACTAGAAATTCAAACAGAAAAAAATGTAAGCTGTCCTGGTATTGATCATAATTATAGTATTAGACAGAAATTCACTAGGGAATCAGAAGGATTATTGTAGTTTTAAAAAGCAGCAACAACTCAGGAGAGGTGGGTATTGTCTCTCTAAATAGATAAGCATAATGAAACTGTGTTTGTGGGACGATGGCCAGCTCAGTGATATTTGCTTCCATCTCTATATCACTACAGAAGTTTACCTACCCTGTGTGCCAAGCAGCAAGAACCTAGAAATACTGGTCTTACCAACCATGGAGTGTTAATGTGACACCAAATCAAGCGGGCATAGATCCAAGTCTTAAACCACCTAGCTCACTCACACAACATGGCTCTTCAGAGTCGTGAAATTTTAGAGAACAACACTTTCATTAAAATAACTTCTAGAGGGGAATGGAGTAATACAAAGGGTAGGTTAGAAACCTAGACACTAAATCTAGCATTACCTCTATATAAACCAAGGAAAGAAAGTCTCCTTTCCAGTTTGTCTGATAAAAGAAAGAATTGGATCAAATTATTCTAAGGTCTTCTTTGGTTTAAACATTCTACAAACTTCCCAAGAAACACAAGGCGGTATTTTTCAAAATCTTCATCCGTCAAGAACACACCCCCAACACACACACCTTATGTTTTTTAACCACTGCTACAGGATAGATGCTTTATGTAATCATTAATCTCTCTATTTTACCAATCAAAGTACAGGGGTGCAGAATTAATACCACACTGACTTAACAGGAACTTGATACTTAAGTTAGGTTATACAGCCTTATCTTGGGAAAACATATGCAGGTCATTAGCTTTGGGGGAAATATTAAAGGTATGAACTACTTAGGGATCTAGGGATACATGACTGGAAATCATCAAACTGGGAGAAATACACTATCCAAATCTGCCAACAGAATTTAGCTGCACTCTGTCTTCCTAATTCAGTTACCTAGAAGGAAATCATTATCCTCTGCCAACTTGTCACACAAACAGACCTCAATCTTTGTTAATCCTATATCTTAAGTGTTTTGTTTTCATCTTAGGACCCAGATTAGTGAATAATACATCTGATCAATTAGCAATCTTAAAACCAATCTCAACAGCTTGGGGATAATAGGTGAGTGGGATGCCTACTGTCACATAAAAAGACACTTTTAGAGACTTTGAAGGTAATTCACACTTTTCCTTAGTATCTGATCTTAAAATTCTTACTGAACTGATCAGCCAATCAGAAAATACTGGTGTATATACTGCATGCCTGAGATAGGCCTTTTATGGATTAGGCAAAGCTGTATAAGACACAGTCTAAGTAGTTAAAGAATATTAAGTCAGGAAAACAAGGCACAAACACAGAGCACTAAGAAGTGGTGTGGCATAGACAAAACAGAGTTAAGATAAGTCAGCTAGAGATCCGAAGTAAGTAAATCCCCTTAGCCCATATGAGTTGAAATTTTTTCAACTGACAAATGAAAGTGGCCTAATTCCACAAGACCAGTACAGGTATCAAATATTAGGGGCATTCATAAAGAGCTACAGAGGTCAAGTGGTGGATTTGCCTCAGAAATTAACCCTGAGTGGAGCCTAAAGGCATATACGCTGTTTGTAGTCAATGGGTAGAAACCAAACAAGCAAAGACAGAGAGATATTAAAAAAAAAATTATGGCATGTTCAAGTAAAAAATAAATAATCAAGTACATAGAGTGGAATTAGATTATATCTGAAAAGGTGGGTTGGAACAATATTAGGGACACTGAAAGAATCTGCATGCCTTGGGAGCTTTCCGAGAGGGAGAACTGCATTTATTTATTCATGCAGTCACCATATAATTATGGAACACTAACTGTATAAAAGCATTGTCTCAGGGGCTGTGGGACGAAACAAAGATAGACAATATATGTGTTCCTCATCTTCAGAGAGATTTACAGTCAAGTAGAGAAGGCAGGATATTTGTGCAAATAAGCATGTAACATATTTTAGCTGAGTCACAATGCCTCTTGAGATCAAGTCAGTTAAGTATCAGACTCCTGGTTTTGGTTCAGGTCATGAGATAGGGCCCCTGGCTGAAGCTGAGCTCGGAGTGTGCTGGAGTCTTTCCATGACCTTCTCCCTTCCCTCTGCTTCTCTCCCTGTTCCTTCTCTCTCTCTCCCTCCCTCTCTCTAAAATTAGTAAATGAAATCTTAAAAATAAAATTAAATAATTGAGGATGAAATTTAGTGAGCCTTTCTTGATGGATGATTGACATTGTGCCTAGTTACTTTTAATTCTAGCTTTGGCCGGTTCTCAATATCCTTGACTCTGACTCTGTTCTATCTACTATATTGACCCAAACATGGAATGTCCTTCCTTTTTTTAAGCTCACGCAATTTGCAGGTGCTGGATATTTTCTGTTTGCACCTCTGAATCACTCTATCTTAACTACTTTGCCCTGTAACCTGAGGCGGCAATATATATTTTGCTCAATGGTCTCCCATGCCCCATGACTTGCAGTTGGTTTTAGCCAATGGAAGATGCCAACAAGATCAGTGCATGGGGGTAAAGGAAGGTAAAGCAGTTTATTTCTCTCTCTTCCTTCCTGGTGGTTCTCTGTATGTTGACTCCACTTTTCTCCTACCTCTTCTCAAGTGACTGGTCAAGTAGAGATACTCTCACTGGGTTCCTTCTCTTATTTATTTCCTCTTTTTACCATTTTAGTCCTAGGCAACTACACTATTACTTCCTGGTTTTCCTGGCCACACCTCTTGATATAATATCTTTCTTAAACTCCTTGCTTACCAAGTTTGAGTAGCCATCTCTTTCTTTCCAGGACTTTAATTTTCACAATGAAGAACAGGTATTTCTTGAATATTTAAGGTGTTAATAATGAGACACTAGACCACACACAGTAACTTGAATATCACATAGCCTACTCTTAAAAGTCTCTCTCTTTTTTTTTCTTTTTACTTTTTTAAAAACAAGGTATAACTGACACATAACATGTATGAGTTTCAGATGTATAAGATAATGATTCAATATTTGTAAATATCTTGAAATGATTACTACAGTAAGT
Source organism: Taxidea taxus jeffersonii (assembly GCA_003697995.1). Taxonomy (NCBI): domain Eukaryota; kingdom Metazoa; phylum Chordata; class Mammalia; order Carnivora; family Mustelidae; genus Taxidea; species Taxidea taxus. The sequence goes on from ML105329.1 coordinate 173,922, forward strand.
CTAGTTAACACCAATCACCCATACATAGTCACAAAAATTTATTCTTCTTGTGATAACTTCCAAAATCCACACTCTTAGCAACTTTCAAATACTCAATACAGTATTACTAACTATAGTCACCAGACTGTACATTACGTCCCCATGACATATTTATAACTAGAAGTTTGTATGTTTTCACACCCTTAACCCATTTTGCCTACCCTACCCCCCCACCACGTCTGACAACCACCAAGCTGTTCTCTATATCTGTGAGCCTCATTTTGGTTTTGGCTTTTTAGATTCCACATATAAGTGATACCATTTCCTTTTTTTCTTTTTCTGATTTATTTCATTTGCATAATGCCCTCAAGGTCCATCCATGTTGTCACAGATGGCAAGATTTCATTCTTTTTTATAACTGAATAATATTCTAGTGTGTGTAGGTATGCACACATACACATTTTCTTTATCTGTTTAGCTGATGGACATTTTGGTTGTTTCCATGTCTTGGTTATTGTAAATAATGCTGCAATGACCATGGGGGTGCAGATATCTTTTCAAGTTAGTGTTTTTGTTTTCTTCAGATAAATACTCAGAAGTGGAATTACTGGATTATATGGTAAATTCTAGTTTTGATTTTTTGAGGAAACTCCATACTGTTTTTCATAGTGGCTACAGCAGTTATATTCCCACCAACAGTATGGGTTCCCGTCTCTCCACATCTTCACCAGCACTTGTTATTTCATATCTTTTTGATAATCATCCTTTAAAAGGTATGAGGTGATATCTCATTGTGGTTTTGATTTGCAATTCCCTCATGATTTGTAATATTGAGCAATTTTTCATGGCTATCTGTATATCTTCCTTGGAAAGTGTCCATTCAGATCCTCTACCCATTTTTTTTTTCAAAGATTTTATTTATTTATTTGACAGAGAGAGAGAGAGAGAGAGAGAGATCACAAGTAGGCAGAAAGGCAAGCAGAGAGAGGAAGGGAAGCAGGCTCCCTGCTGAACAGAGAGTCTGATGAAGGGCTCGATCCCAGGACCCTGAGGATCATGACCTGAGCCGAAGGCAGAGGCTTTAACCCACTGAGCCACCCAGGTGCCCCTCAGATCTTCTACCCATATATCTATCTATCTATATATGTATATTTATTTACTTGACAGAGAGAGATCACAAGCAGGCAGAGAGAGAGAGAGGGAGAGGAGGAAGCAGGCTCCCTGCTGAGCAGAGAACCCGATGCAGGACTCAATCCCAGGACCCTGAGATCATAACCTGAGCCGAAGGCATAGGTTTAACCCACTGAGCCACCCAGGCACCCTCTTCTACCCATTTTTAATTGGATTGGCTTTGTATTGTTATGGAGTAATATTAGTTTTTCATATATTTTGGGTATTAACCCATTACCAGGTATAATGATCTACAAATATATTTTCCTGTCCAGTGGGTGGTCTTTTCATTTTGTTGATGAAAATTCCTTTGCTGTGCAGAATTTGTTTAGTTTGAGGTAGCCTGAGTTGTTTTTATTTTTGTTGCCAAATCCAACAAACAAACAAACAAACATCAACAAGACCAAAGTCAAAGAGTTCAACACCTATATTCCCTTGCAGGAGTTTTATGATTTTAGGTCTTGCATTGAAGTCTTTAATACATTTTGAGTATGGTGTAAGATAGTAGTTCAGTTTCATTCTTTTGTATGTATCTGTCTAGTTTTCCCAGCACCATTTATTGAAGAGAGTATCTTTTCCCTACTGTATATTCTTGACTCTTTTGAAATTAACTGACTGTATATGCATGGGTATATTTCTGGTCTCTTTATTCTGTTCCATTGACCTATGTGTGTCTTTTTATACCAATACCATATTGTTTTGATTAATATAGCTTTGCAATAAAGTTTGAAATCAGGATGCATGGTGCACTACAGTTTTGTTCTTCTTTCTCAAGATTGCTCTGGCTATTGGGGGTCTTCTTGTGGTTCCACACAAATTTTAGATTGCTCTATTTCTGTGAAAAATGACAGTGAAATTTTGATGGGGATTGGACTCAATCTGTGGATTGCATTGGGTAACAGAGACATTTTAACAATATTCTTCCAATTCTTCCATTTATTTGTGACTTCTTCAACTGCTTTCATTAATGTCTTATAGTTTCCAGTGTATAGGTCCTTTACCTCCTTAGTTAAATTTACTCTAAGGTATTTTATTCTTTTTGATGCAATTGTAAATGGGGTTGTTTTCTTAATTCTCTTTTGACAGTGCATTATTAAGCATAGAAATGAAATGGATTTTTGTATATTGATTTTGTTTCAAAGTCTTTCAATCACTATCTTCTCTCCTCCTTCAAATCCATCCTCATCTCTTCTTCTAGGGATCCAGATATTCATATCACGAAGCCTTTCTCTCTCCTGTAACTTCCCTTCCTCACCCTTACCTCCCAGCACATTTGCTCTAAAGTCCCACAAATCCCAACACATGCTTATAAATTCTAATTTAGTTACCTTTTGGTTTCATCCCTGACAAGATCTGAGGTCTTTGTAAAAAAATAAAATAAAACAAAACAAAACAAAATAAAGAGAGAGAAGCAAAACCATAAAACAGACTCTTAACTATAGAGACAAACTGATGGTTGTTGGAGGGCAGATGGGCAGGGATGGACTAAATAGGTGATGTGGATTAAGGAGTGCACTGGTTGTAATGAGCACTGGGCGTGTATGTAAGTGATAAATCACTAAATTCTACTCCTGAAACTAATATTTTTTTTAAATTTTTTTAAATTTATTTGTCAGAGAGAGAGGGAGAGAGAGCTAGAGAGCACAGGCAGACAAAGTGGCAGGCAGAGGCAGAGGAGGAAGCAGGCTCCCTGCCAAGCAAGGAGCCTGATGTGGGACTCGATCCCAGGATGCTGGGATCATGACCTGAGCTGAAGGCAGCCGCTTAACCAACTGAGCCACCCAGGCATCCCTCCTGAAACTAATATTACACAATATGTTAACTAACTGGAATTTAATTTAATTTACTTATTTACTTTAGAGAGAGAGAGAGAGAGCAGGGCATAGGGGCAGAGAGAGAGAATCCCAAGCAGACTCCGCACTGAGCATGGAGCCCGATGCCGGGCTTGATCTCACAACCCTGAGACCACAATCTGAGCTGAAACCAAGAACTGGACTCTTAACTGACTGTTTCTTCACTGGAATTTAAATAAAAATTTGAAACAAAGAAGCAAACAAAATCTGAACACATACAAAGGCAAAAAAATCACTTTTAAGATGTTTTGCTAAACAAAGCCAGTTTTTATTACAATTCTCATTTCTGCAGCCATTTAAAACTTTCCCGATTCCCATGAGAATAACATAAACATGAGAGTTTTATCTCTACCATTAGAGAGGTTGAGAGAGAGATATGGAGATGAGAGAAAAAAGTATCCAAGTGCTTCTTTAAGAAGGTGGCATTGGACCGAATGTATTCTTTAAGAGAGAAATAGGATATGGCCAAGCAGAATTAGGAAGAAGGAAATTCAAAGCAGAGGTAAAAGAGAAAGCAAGTATGTGGTATGGGAAAGCATGACTCATCTGTTTAGTTCTGTTTAGTTTATAAATGATGAAAGTAGTGTTTGAGAAGAATAATTTGACAGTAGTATGTTGAATGAAGTCAGGGGAAGAAAAACTCAAGTTAGGGAGACCAGGGTATTGCAAAGTTTATGTAAGAAGTGATTACAAATCAACCTAGAATGGCAATATTATAACAGATATAAAAGTACTGACACAGGAAACTAGGAGAATAAAAAAGGTTAATCTCTGTGACCTGAACTGGAAAACAGACATTACATATTAAAATTTTCAAAAAGTTGATGGAGGCACCTGGGTGGCTCAGTCGGTTAAGTGTCTGCCTTTCGCTCAGGTCGTCATCACAGGACTCTGGGATCCAGCCCCGTTTTGGGCTCCCTGCTCAGCAGGGAATCTGCTTCTCTCTCTCCCTGGGCCTCTCCCCCTGCTCTTGCTTTCTCTCCCCACCTCACTCAAATAAATAAATCTTAAAAAATTAAAAGAAAGTTGAAGAACAAAATTTTTTAATTAAGTGTTAATACATAATAAGTAACACATATAGCCCTATATTCCTAGCAATACACTGACACATTAACACTCAGAGTAAAGTGACCTGTACAAGGTTACCCACCTAACTGCGATAAAGCTCAGAATTAAAACCCCAGAAGACTAACTCCAAAGTGTGTGCTCTCAGCTAGTATTGAATTAACTTATTTATTCCATGTTCAATTATTATTCCCATTTGACAGAAGTAGGCTTTGTTAATGCTCCCCTTTTACCAAACAGGAAGGAAATAAACAGTAAGCTTTGCCTAGCAACTTGACATAGGAATTTGATCCAAAAGCCAAGTCCAGAGCCTGTATCGTTAACCTTTAAGATACTGCCTTTCTAACAACACCTATCCAAAAGGTTTAATAAATCACTCATTTAGAAAATGAGAAAAAAACAGATGTAAACAGAAACTGAGTTTTGAAGTTAAGAAGATGATTTTTAAGGCCTCTTCTGGTTCAGAAATTTTAACATAGTTTAGAGTCAGATAGATTTCATATTATCATGACTTACCCATCTATTAGCTGGGCTATTTGGGCAAACCTCAGGATCCTCGTCTGCAAAATGCACACGAATCCTTCCTTTACAATACAGTTATGAAGTCTAGAGGAGAGAATGTAAATGGTGTCTGGTGTGGAGCCTTGCACAAAGTAATTGAAAGCAACAGTAGTACTTGCTTCCCTTGTACACTCAGCAACAGACCTGACACACAGGAGGCAATGTAAGTATTTGCTCAATAGACTAAATAACTGATCAGTAGACTGATTCATCAATAGAAAACTGTTCTTAACTATCTGATTCCAATGATCCATCTCACTTTTCTCTGACTCACCTCTAGTCTATGATTTCAAATCTAAATTTTTTTTTTTTTAAAAAGAGATTTATTTATTTTCGAGAGAGAGAAAGAGAGCACACTAGTAAGCAGGGGTAGGGCAGAGGGAGAGGGAGAGAGAGAATCTCAAGCAGACTCCCTGCTGAGCATGGAGCCCGACCAGGTGCTAGATCCCAGGATGCTGAGATCATGACCTGAGCTGAAATCAGGAGCTGAATGCTTAACCAGCTGAGCCACCCAGCTGCCCTTGACTGATAGCTATCTAGCTTATATTTATTAGTAGATTTGAAAAAAGGTGGTAGCATTTTAGAAAAAGTAAGATTTTTTAAAAATTTTATTTAATTTTATTTTTCTTTCAGTGTTCCAAAATTCATTGTTTAAGTACCACACCCAGTGCTCTATGCAATATGTGCCCTCCCTAATACCTACCACCAGGCTCACCTGACCTCCCATACCCCCTCCCTTCCAAAACTCTCAGTTTGTTTTTCAGAGTCCACAGTTTCTCATGGTTTGTCTCTGCCTCCAATTTCCCCCAACCCACTTCTCCTATCCTTCACCCAGTGTCCTCTGTGTTATTCCTTATCCTCCACAAATAAGCGAAACCATATGATAATTGACTCTCTCTGCTTGACTTATTTCACTCAGCATAATCTCTTCCAGTCCTGTCCATGTTGATACAAAAGTTGGGTATTCATCCTTTCTGATGGAGGCATAATACTCCATTGCATATATGGACCACATCTTCTTTATCCATTCATCTGTTGAAGGGCATCTTGATTCTTTCCACAGTTTGGCAACTGTGGCCATTGCTGGTATGAACATTGGGGTACAGATGCCCCTTCTTTCCGCTACATCTGTATCATTGGGGTAAATACCCAGTAGTGCAATTGCAGGGTCATAAGGTAGCTCGATTTTTATTTTCTTAAGGAATCTCCACACTGTTTTCCAAAGTGGCTGCACCAACTTGCCATCCCACCAACACTATAAGAGGGTTCCCTTTTCTCCACATCCTCTCCAACACTTGTTGTTTACTCTCTTGTTAATTTTGACCATTCTAACTGGTGTAAGATAGTATCTGAATGTGGTTTTGATTTGAAACTTCCTGATGGCTAATGATGATGAAGATTTTTTCATGTGTCTGTTAGCCATTTGTATGTCTTCTCTGGAGAAGTGTCTGTTCAAAGTATAGGACAGAGGGAACATTCCTCAACTTCATAAAACCTACCTATGAAAAACTGAGAGCGAAAATCATCCTCAATGGGGAAAAACTGACAGCCTTCTCTTTGAGATCAGGAACACAACAAGGATGTCCATTCTCGCCACTGTTGTTCAACATAGTACTAGAAGTCCAGCAACAGCAATCAGACAACAAAAAGAAATAAAATGTATTCAAATTGACAAAGAAGAAGTCAAACTCTCTCTCTTCACAGATAACATGATACTTTATGTGGAAAATCCAAAAGACTCTACCCCCAAACTAGTGGAACTCGTTCAGCAATTCAGTAATGTGGCAGGATACAAAATCAATGTATAGAAATCAGTTGCTTTCTTATACACTAACAATGAAAATACAGAAAAGGAAAAGAGAGAATTGATTCCATTTACTATAGCACCAAGAACCATAAGACACCTGGGAATAAACCTAACCAAAGAAGTAAATGATCTGTACTCTAGGAACTACAGAACACTCATGAGAGAAATGGAAGATGACACAAAAAGATGGAAGAGCATTCCATGCTCATTTCAACAATAAACACTGTTAAAATGTCTATACTGCCTAGAGCAATCTACACTTTCAATGCCATCCCAATCAAAATTCCACCAGCATTTTTCAAAGAGCTAGAACAAACAATCCTAAAACTTGTATGGAACCAGAAGAGACTCAGAATTGCTAAGGAAATATTGAAAAAGAAAAACAAAACTGGGGACATCACATTGCCTGATTTCAAGCTTTACTACCAAGCCGTGATCACCAAGACAGCACGGTACTGGTACAAAAACAGACACACTGACCAGTAAACAGAGAAGCCAGCCCAGATATGGATCCTCAACTCTATGGTCGAATAATCTTCAACAAAGCAGGAAAAAATATGCAGTAGAAATAAAGTCTCTTCAATAAATGGTGTTGGCAAAATTGGACAGCTAAGTATAGAAGAATGAAACTTGACCATTCTCTTACACCATACACAAAAATTAACTCAAAATGGATTAAAGACCTCAAGGTGAGTCAGGAGTCTATCAAAATCCCAGAGGAGAACATAGGCAGTAACCTCTTTGACATTGGCCACAGCAACTTCTTTCAAGATATGTCTCCAAAGGCAAAGGAAATAAGAGCTAAAGTGAACTTTTGGAACTTCATCAAGATCAAAATATTCTGCATAGGGGTGCCCGGGTGGCTCAGTGGTTTAAGCTTCTGCCTTCGGCTCAGGTCATGATCTTAGGGTCCTAGGATCGAGCCCCATATCGGGCTCTCTGCTCCGAGGGGAGCCTGCTTCCCCCTCTCTCTGCCTGCTTCTCTGCCTACTTGTGATCTCTCTCTCTGTCAAATAAATAAATAAAATCTTAAAAAAAAAAAAAGATTCTAGGGGCGCCTGGGTGGCTCAGTGGGTTAAGCCTCTGCCTTCGGCTCAGGTCACGCTCTCAGGGTCCTGGGATTGAGCCCCACATCGGGCTCTCTGCTCTGAGGGGAGCCTGCTTCCTCCTCTTTCTCTGCCTGTGTCTGCCTACTTGTGATCTCTCTCTCTCTGTCAAATAAATAAAAATAAAATCTTTAAAAAAATAAATAAAAAAATTTTTAAAAACGATTCTGCACAGCAAAGGAAACAGTCAGCAAAACAAAGAGGCAACCCACAGAATGGGAGAAGATATTCACAAATGACACTACAGACAAAGGGCTGATATCCAAGATCTATAAAGAACAACTCAAACTCAACACACACAAAACAGATAATCATGTCAAAAAATGGGCAGAAGACATGAATACAAAAGGTAAGATTAAGACAAGTCTAATACAGATGGAATTATATGACTTTAATAATACAATTATCCTTTTAAGGCTGTTGCTTGAGCAAAAATACTGCAGTTTTAGAAACCTCACTCTATCCTGCCTATTCAGTTCTATGACACTGCTTGTGCCAGACTGTATATAGATCTCTATATAAATCTTATTGTGCATCTGATTAAAGAAAAAAAATTTAAATGGGAAGAAAAATCAATTCTGCATTACAGAACCCCTGAATTCTATTCATTTTTGTTCACTAACAATTTAAACTGAGTTTTCAGTCATCAGGTATATTAAGTATCTGCAAATAAATCAAGAGTCTTGAATTTAGGTGGCATTAATAAAACTTAACACAAGTTGAATAAGAAGTTTGGAAACTTTCCTTCAGCTGACCAAAAAATAAAAGTATAGTACTTTGATTACCATGCAAAAGGAAAAGTCCAAAACGTTACATTTTTACTACAGCAATTATTACAATTTTTATAAATCCTTTTTGATTTTTCAATATGGGGAATGTTTTCTAGAGATGTAAATGACGTTTTTGTTTTTTTTAAATAATGTACTCAGGGTTGTACTTTAGCAAATTATAAAATGTCTTCAGCATTTCCTGTATTCCTCCTTCCACCCTCCCCTATTCTCACAGGCATATAAAGCTTTCATTCCAGTCTACTGACTAGAGGTAGAGATACGAATTTTTTTTTTAATTTTTATTTATTTATCTGACAGAGAGAGAGAGAGAGAGATCACAAGTAGACAGAGAGGCAGGCAGAGAGAGGTGAGGAAGCAGGCTTCCTGCTGAGCAGAGAGCCCAATGCGGGGCTCGATCCCAGGATCCTAATCATGACCTGAGCCGAAGGCAGAGGCTTAACCCACTGAGCCACCCAGGTGCCCCGAATTTTTGAGGTGGATCTATGGCAATATCACTCTGGGAGGGAAAAAATTGTACCTATAAACTATACTTTCACAGGCTATAAAAAATAATGCTACCATCCAAAAAAGGGAACTTATTTTTGTATATGTTATGTAGAAAATAATAAAGAAGGAATAGTCTAACATTTCATGGAAAGTGAAATATCATCAAGGAAGAAATGAAAGCTTTTGGCATTTTGCTCTTTCCATGAAAGAGCAAGTCATTTTTTCTTCTCATTTTTCAGAGAATTATAGACTCTTAATAAGTGTCACTTTTTCTGTCATGAAAATCTAAGTTTTTAAGATTGACCTCATTTCCCTCATTTTGATCTTCTGAAACATCTCTATTCCAGTACAGTTTAAAGGGGAATCTGTCCAGAGTGTGTTTTCCTACAAACAGCAGTTTGGAGGGTGTCCTTGCCCTTGTCTCAAATGTTATTGTATCAAAACACATTAAATAAATCATCCAATAAGCATTTTTAGAATAAAAATTAAATCAGGCAATTCTAGAATACCTTAGGTGATCTCTGACATAGAAAGTTAGGGTGAGGAAAGGAAAAATGAAAATAAGGGGGCCACTTCATGAAGAAATTTATCCCCACTTCTCCACATTCACGTCTGGCTACTTCCATTGCCACTCCTGGATATGTTCTTGGATGCTGAAAAGAAGATTTCTAGTTTATGGCTGTGCTGATATTCCTCTAGGGAAGGAAAAATGGTCCACAAGTGGTGCATTAACCTAAAAGGGAAACATCTGTTTGGAGCATGGAGCAATTTATTGGCTGAGTTCTGAATACAGTGATTGCAACTGAGAGGCTCTGTATGATTCTGTGGATCTCCTCTGAGCACAAAGCAAGGAAAATTGTCCATTATGGGAGCACTGGCCTGCGACTTAACTGGATTAGAATATAGATTTTGTCATTTATATAAAGGTGGTTTCCTTAAGAGTACAGGACATTTGAGAATAAAAACAGCACTTACTGGTAAAAAGGATATGGGGGGGCCGGGTGGGAAGCAAGCTCCCCGCCCAGCGGAGAGCCGGATGCGGAGAGCTCAATGCGGGGCTCCATCCCAGGAACCAGGGATCATGACCTGAGCCAAAGGCAGAGGCTGTAACCCACTGAGCCACACAGGCACCCAAAAGTTGAGGTGTTGAGTAGAAAAGTTATTAGAACAGCAACTGATTTAAAAGTAAAGACTGTACTTGTTTTGAAAATACCATATGGGACCTTTCAATTAGGACTGAATAATGGTGCCCCTGAGACAAATCTAGCACCTAAGCTAGGTGTCCTAACCACCATCAGGTTGCTGCCACTGTGAGACTGGCATTAGATGTCATACACACATCAGCACGCTTGAAAGCGATGTCAGGGAGTTCTGGTATAAGTGCTCCTATAATTCAAAGATAATTTCTCTAATTTTCAAATTGTTGCCTGAAGTATAACTTATAAAAAGGAAAATAGGTATGCTATGCAATGGACTCACATTTGAGGCACAGCTAATACTAATGTCCCAAGAAAATAAATAAAACCTAAACTAAGCATTATCCACAATAAAATTCCACTTGAGGGGTGCCTGGGTGGCTCAGTCGGTTAAGTGTCCCCTCTTGCCTTTAAAGTCTCAAAACCATTGTGGTTGTTTTACTTTCTACAATTCAAATTGTCTTTTGACCCCTCTCCTATGGAAAGATCATGGTAACTGGAGTTGGAGGAGCGGGGTACTAGTTAAGGCTTTTTGCTGGATTAGCCTTGTGACTTTGTCAAATATTACTTCTCTCTCTGTCAAAGGACAGTGGTGATAATACTTTATCAGGTAGCTGTGAGACTTAAATGAAATACGATATATGGAAAAATGGATCAGTGCTGCACAATCATGTTGCATAATTACTGTCCAAACACTAATTACCATAACCAGAAATCTGGACAAGCAGCTATTGGCAAGTAGGGATTTGATAAATTAGATTACCAGCTAATTTATCATTTGTCAATAGAAAGTTATTTAAAACACTGATGGCCTCATTTAAGTCAAGACTTCAGGGGCGCCTGGGTGGCTCAGTGAGTTAAGCCTCTGCATTTGGCTCAGGTCATGATCCCAGGGTCCTGGGATCGAGCCCCATATCGGGCTCTCTGCTCAGTGGGGAGCCTGCTTCCTCCTCTCTCTCTCTGCCTACCTCTCTGCCTACCTGTGATCTCTGTCAAATAAATAAATAAAATTTTTTAAAAATAAAAAAAATAAATCAAGACTTTATGTAGTCAGTTTTTTGGAAGACGTAATTAGACAAATGGAAGTTCTATATTCATATTATAAGAAGGACTGCTGGTAGTTTTTTAGAGAGTTTATTTAAAGACTAAAGAGAGAAGATATTGTCTTTCCTCTAATAATTTCAGATTATGTTTTACAGAGGTAACTATAATCTCAAATCCTTAAGGTCAAGTGGAATTTGTTTGTTTATTTATTTATTTGAGAGGGTGCAGGAGAGAGAATCTTAAGCAGATTCCACACCCAGCACAGAGCCCAACAGGGCTCAATCTTACAACCCTAGGATTATGACCTGAGCCAAAATCAAGAGTTGGCCACTTTAACCAGCTGAGCCACCTAGGTGTCCCCCATAAAAGGCTCTTTTTTTTTTTTTTTAAGATTTCATTTATTTATTTGGCAGAGAGAGGCACGGTGAGAGAGGGAACACAAGCAGGGGAGTGGGAGAAGGAGAAGCAGGCCTCCTGCTGAGCAGGGACCCGAAGCGAGGCTCAATCCAGGACCCTGGGATCATGACCCAAGCTGAAGGCAGACACTTAACCGACTGAGCCATCCAGGTGCTGCCCCCATAAAAGACTCTTAGCGACAGAGAACAAACAGGGTTGATGGAGGGAGGTGGGTGAGGGATGGGCTAAATGGGTGATGGGGAATAAGTAAGGTCACATATGAGGGCTGGGTGTTGTATGTAAGTGATGAATCACTAAATTCAACTCCTGAAACCAACATTACACTATATGTTAACTAGAATTTAAATAAAAATTTAGAAAAAAAATGAATAATAAAAACATAGTCTTATGTCGGCACATTTTCTTCTCCCACAGGGCATCATGGTATTATCACGTACTAGCTTGCTAGGGATGCCATAACAAAATACTGCAGACTGGGTGGTTAAACAACCAGAAATCTATTTACTCATAGACCTGGAGGCTAAAAGTCTGAGCTCAGGGAATCAGCATGGTTCACTTCATCTAAGGCCCTTCCTCTTGGCTTATAGATGACCACCGTCTCCCTGCACCTCCACACCATCTTCCCTCTGCATGTGACTATGTCCAAGCCCCTTCTTATAAGAACACCCATCATATTAGACCAGGGCCTAACCTAATGACCTCATGTACTTACTTATTTAACTTCCCTCATTTTTAGTTACCTCTTTAAAGACCCAATTTCCAAATAAAATTACATTTTGAGTGACTATAAATAAAACATCAATTTTCAACATATAAATTTTAGGTGGATATAATTCAACCCATAACATAACACTCATAAACATTTACCACTCACTTACTATCACTGATCTCCACCCTCAGTGGAATATCTATGTGGATATGACATAAGATTCATAAAACTGAAAAGTTAAATGAAAATCCAAAAGTAAGAGGACAATAGGAATATTTTGTTGCATGTTCATTATCATGTTGGTCAACATGGTAAAAGTTACATTTTCTCAGATTATCCTTTTAGCAGGGTACTGTGTGTGTAATATATTTTAGAAAGAATGATAACTTAAATGGTCACAATGTTTATTATTTGCTGCCTGTTTTACTGCTTTGAAAATTAATTTGTATGAAATATTTCATTAAGTGATAATAAAGGTGTTACTATAATTAGAAAAGTTTTTTTTAAAGATTTTATTTATTTATTTGATAGAGATTACAAGTAGGCAGAGAGGCAGAGAGAGAGAGGAGGAGGAAGCAGGCTGTCTGCAGAGCAGAGAGCCCGATGCGGGGCTCGATCCCACGACCCTGGGATCATGACCCGAGCCGAAGGCAGTGGCTTTAACCCACTGAGCCACCCAGGCGCCTCTAATTAGAAAAGTTTTTAAATGACAAAGAAAAGTTAGCACATTAAATATATACTCAATAAGGAATAAGAAGTTGTGAGTTTGTGATTGGATTAGGAAAACAATTAAATGTCATAATCACCAATGAAATAGATAGTTTTAAATACAGTGGTTACTTCTGCCTGTTCTTATGATTCACTAAAAAAATTTAGTTTCTAAAATATTCTTGCTTCCTACTGCAAACTTAATTGCCTACTAGTCCCTATTATACATACCATATTGAAAATTAAAAATTTATATTCTTTCCTTAACAAAAGTTTCCTGAAATGTTATGCTCAATGATACAGACTCAAGCTAAAAATTAAATATTAAATAAGCCAATTTTCTGGCAAGGCAATCAAAAAATAAGCATATATGTCATCAAAAATTTTAGCAATGTCATACTCAAATTGGAATTGATTGTAAAATTTTTCTATATAATTCTCTGATTACAGGTATATAGAACAGATATATGCACATCATTTAGCATACTACTATATATATAGCATATTAGCATATGTTATATTTATATAAATTTAAATTATCTATATGTATATATATTTTTATATACAAATATATATATTTTTAAACATTTTATTTATTTATTTGACAGAGAGAGAGAGAGAGCATAAGCAGGAGGAGCTGCAGACAGAGGGGGAGGGAGAAGCAGGCTCCCTGCTGTAGGGAGCCCCATATGGGGCTTGATCCCAGGACCCTGAGATCATGACCTGAGCCAAAGGCAGATGCTTAATCGACTGAGCCACCCAGGCACCCCATATATATATATATATATATATTTTTTTTTTCAGTGTTTTGTTCTGAATCCTGGTTATGCCTGCATTTGTGTTGACTTTTTGACAATAGTCAAATAGGGATCGATGTCTTTGGAAACAGATTAATGGGGGCACCTGGGTGGCTCAGTGGTTAAGCCTCCGCCTTCCGCTCAGGTCATGGTCTCAGGGCCCTGGAATCAAGTCCATCAAGTCCATCGAGTCCCTCGTCGGGCTCTCTACTCAGTGGGGAGCCTGCTTCCCCCTCCCCCTCTGCCTGACTCTCTGCCTATTTGTGATATCTCTCTTTCTCTCTGTCAAATAAATAAATAAACTCTTTAAAAAAAACGGATTAACAATTTTCTTTTATTCAAAGCTCAGACTACTCCCCAAATATCTAACTTTATAATACTAAAGTATGTAACTCAGGTAACATGGAATGATGGTAATAAAACATTTTCTATTTGAAATGCATTGCATAATTCTTGCCTATTATAAACAGACGTCATCTAAAGAACAATTGACTCTTTTGATGTTTATTTACAGTCCTCAGCCTTCCCATGACAAAATGGTTGTTAACATCAATTAGTTTATTTAGCCATAAATTTTTTTAACTATAGGTAACACCATCACAATGAAAGAATGGCATTACATTAAAGGGTAAAAAAGGAAAAATAAAGCAGAAGCATGACATGATCAACTACTTTTATTGGGCTTCAGCTAATACATTATCAAAAAAAATTGTCAGTGGGTTTATGATACCTGTTAATTTTTAGCCAGCAAGATAAATTTGTTTTCACTCTTTTGCATGACTTTGTGCTTGCTTTGTTGCTCTCCTGCTTTCTCTCCTTTCTTTCCTTATTTTTCTGATTTTTAAAAATCAGAATTATATTCTCTTCCCCTTATCCCTACGAACTTTTATAAATCTAAATCTTTTATTATTGTAGTACAAAATATTTTCCACTCCAGTAATTATCACAAAGAAGGCACTTCTTTAATTAAATACACCTGTACATCTAGAAAATTTAATTAATTAAATACACCTGTACATCTAGAAAAACTAAACTGACCTCTTAATACATCTAGTAGCAAATTATAATGTCTTATAATGATGGAAAGGAAAAAGATTGCTCAACTGTAGGGTGAGGTCCAGTGTGGGGTGGCTTTATGGTGTTGAGTGATCAGAGTAGAAATCTTGGAGAAGCAGAGGCAGAGATAAAAGAATAACCTTAACTACAAACCTACTCAATGACCTTGAATAAATCAACAACTTATCTTTTTCTTTCACATTGACAATTATTGCTTTTTCTGCCTGTTGGTTTGGACTAGTGGACTAGAGTCATGCCTGGATAATTTACCTTTGCTCACTGAAACTACATATGATATAAACTTATGCTTTCTTTTACACTCTGTACAATGTTTTGCTACACACATTACAGCTTCAAATAAGAGCTGAGAGTGTTGATTAAGCTGCTCAAAGAGACAAACTGCAACCAATCGCCTAAAGAAGCATTGCCCATAAATAAGTACTGGGTTCACTGTAGCTGATCTTTTTCCTGGTCCTTACTGAAGGTTAGCCAGGACTTCCAGATGTCAGGGGTCCCGTGACAGAAGCGGGAATTCCTCTACTTTCAGAAAACAGAGCACTGCCTTTCATTAAAATCCCTCTATAAGGTTAATGTTTAATTCTCAAGTGACTAAAATAGTAATACATTGCAGGGTGAATTAACAAGTCTAGGTTACTGAAATACTTTTAAGTAATCCAATGATATTATGTGACAATGGGATACACTTGTATGTGACAGAATACAATTCTGATGAGGCACACAGAATCCCTCTCCTTTTAATTGTATCATGCTTGTTTCTGTCTTCAATGTTCTCCCCTTTATAATATTGTTGAATCAGTATATTTTTACCTCCCCAAAGCATTCTATACATTTATTCATCTTTCACTAATCTTTGTTATGAGAAAACTTTGCTTTTTTTCCTTCAAGTTCCTATTTTCCTTTTTTGTGAAGGCAAGAAAATTTAAGTCTTAAAATATAATTTATGAAATTTGACTGGTGTCCTGAAGTCCGTAAAATCCCATTACCATAAGGGTGACTAGAAAATAATAGGAAAATGACCCCAACCAGATAAGGCTGTTTTGTAGAGATTAAGTTAGCACATACTAAATATCCCAAACCACAAGAATCCACTATTTGGCTATTTCAGTTGGATAATCCGAGGCTTGCTCCTTGCCTCAGTAAATTTGTGTGGAGATGTCAAACAGCTGCTCTCTTACCTAGAAGTAGCTGCATTTAGTCATAGATTAAATGACCGCCACATGCACAATTTGTAATTCCTTCTGCAGGGGACAAATGAGATCAACAGGCAGGATATAATCAAAAGATCACCCAGTGGATGGCCTTTATGGTATATGAGTTTGATCAAAAACAGTACCCAATAAAAGGACCATCTTACAGTATTTATGATAGCCTGTAGTTTTCAGTTTGAATTTCAAATGGCAAGATCTGTTCTATTTCCAGGCTATGGCCTCCTTCCACTTTCTAAGATTTTGTTATAAAAAGAGGCCCCTCATTTTATTATTGCTATAATCCAATTTTTAACCTTAGAAAATTTCCTGCAAGGATAGTAATGTAAGATCCATATGGGGATGGAATGATCTGTGTTAAATTACTGACCAAATGCTTCATTAATTATTAAAGAAAAAATTATACTGAATCCCACAAAATATAATGTAAGCCAGAAGAGAATTGTTAGTTCTAAATGTTCAGTTCCTAGGGAAATGATATAGATATTCTTTTCTCTAGTATTCCTACTTAGCAAAGTTATGAAGCTTTATCATGAACCTTACAAAGATTGCTACACAGGGTGCCTGGATGGCTCAGTCAGTTGAGTGCCCAAATCTTGATTTAGGCTCAGGTGATGATATTGGGGTCCTGGGATTAAGCCCCATGTTGGGCTCCTTGCTCAGTGCAGAGTCTGCTTGGGATTCCCTCTCTTCCTCTCCCTTGCCCTGTGCTCTTTCTCTCTCTAAAATAAATAAATCTTAAAAAAAAAAAAAAAAGATTGCCACATAAGACCTATTCTAGTGATTTAAGACAAATGGCACCAGCAACCTATTCTCTAGTCCCTTATCCAGTAGATATTACAATCAAGTGTTTAAAATGGCTAAAAATGGTTATTAATGGTCTTCCAATTTCCACATTATGAAGATCCAGAAAGGACTAGAAAAATTTTAACTGAGTTTTCATCTAGAAAATGTAATCTGCGTCATTAATAAACAAAATAAGAGGAGAGTGATTCTCACCTCAATGAATCTCTTGATCTGGGAAGATGCATGTGTGTGCTTCATTAGAAGGGCAGTGGCTCACAAAAGACATAATCTTATCACACCACCTGAAATCCTTCTAGTGACAAGACAAGAGTCTTAAGGATCTTTTAGCTGAAACTAATTGAAATCACTCAAATCAGCTCAAGGGAAAGGGGAATTTAGGAGAGAGATTCAAGGGTATCTCAAGAGTACCCAAATGAAGAAATATATTTACATTTTGATTAAAAATGAAAAACTCTTAAGGCAGTTTTCCATCCTTCCTGCAACTTCTCTACTTCTCTTTTAGACTATCTTCTACAAAGCAGTTATTTTTGGTTTCTCCATCACAACAGCTTCCAAGTGTCCCTATCTCTTTAATTTAGAGGTTGAATGTCCATTGCCATCTAATTCAGTCTCTGGGGCTCTGAGTTTAATTGACCAAGAGAATGAATCTGGTTGTCTTAGCTGCATCACATTTCACCTTGGCCCCATCATGTGTGGCCAGGAATGAGGGCTGTGGGAGAATCACCTGGTATGCAAAGACCACGAGGCTGGGTGGGGCTGGGATAACTGAAGAAACTATTTCCTTTTCTGCCCAACCAAACCAACCAATCTTTTATAGGCAATCTGTATCAGTAAAAAAAAAAACTTGTTCATTTTAGAGAAAATTAATTTCTACAGATTATATAAATGCGTTCTATACTGAAGATGCTAGTGATCATAGTAATATTGATATGAAAGTATCCTTCCTAATACAATAAAGACAACATATAACTATTATAACATTATAGCATTTTTTAAAAAGACTTTATTTATTATTTGAGAGAGAGAGTGCGAGAGAGCATGAGAGAGGGATGAGGAGCAGAGGGAGAAGCAGACTACCCACTGAGCAGGCAGGCAGACGCGGGGCTCGATTCTGGGACTCTGGGATCATGACCTGAGCTGAAGGCAGGCACTTAACCCACTGAACCACCCAGGCGCCCCCATTATAGCATTTTAAATTAGCAGAGTATAGAAGAACATATCTGAAACTCAGCAGGGATTTAATAATTATATTTGGAAATTCAGTGTCTCACAATGGAAAGGAAAAGTCCACATTGGAAAAATTCTCTTCTAAACTACTATTAGTGTTTTTCATTAGATTTCAATTAGTAGTTGTATGCAAATCACAAACTCAGGCTTATCTTCTAAAACTCTGTAAAGTCAGCATAAAAAATATCAGTTCATAAGCTAAAAATAAATCATCAGAGTGTTACAGTATTATATACAATAATAATGCTTTCCATTTATAGCTGCTGGGCTGGGCACTTTCCATATATACTCTTATGTACCCATAACAATTCTTACATCTAGGTGTATTTTTTTAACCATTTTACAAATGAGGAATCTGAGGTTCAGGAATATTGTATTTTGTCCAAGTTATCTAAGGTAAGTGTAGTGGGAGCAGGATTCTCCAGTAATAATCAGGCAATCTTTCTACTGACCCAAAAGCATCTTTGCAAAAATTAGAAGATGCTGACACTGTCTCAAGACAATGTACTAACATCTGCTAGAAAACTGACGTTATAAATATAAAAATACATAATGACCAAAATGTGAACGGTGCCCCCCTAGAATTATGCAGTGACTCTATATGCCAGCATGTTAATCAAAATAGTAAGGATGCTATTAGTCAATCCTCCCCTCTACATGGCATACCATTCATGAATGCTCTAGCCCTCCCCACTGCTCTCATTTGTCCCTACCCCATTACATAGGTAAACGATCAAACTCTGAAAGTGTTTTAGCTCATTTGTTTCATTGATATATCCCAGTGATAAAAGACCTTAAAAGGAGTGTTAATCCACAGTTTCAATAAATCTCTACATATAATTCAATCAGTAAAACATAATGTAGTTCAAGAAATGCACGTAGTTTATGACCCAGTGTCCCTCTGTGACCTCCTTTATTTAAAGAAAATCTTAGTTATACAGCTAACAAAGGAAATCTCTAAACAAACATCAACAGGGCCTCCTTTGCTGTCTCAGTATGTTAAAGTGAAATGGGACATCATTTCAGGTGACCTGTTTAGAAGACTTAAGTACATATATTAGCTGTGCTTTCCTTCATTTAGTTATTTCTTCCATGGGAAGAGGGAAGCAGGTGTGGTTGGCCTCCCTGAAGGCAAGGGAAAAGATGTGGAACCAGCAGGTTTCATATCTTAGCTTTAAACTGAAAGGAGTCTCAAGTTTTAGCTTTGGTGCAGTAGCAAATTTGTGCAAGCGGAACAGCATGAGGCTTAGAATAGTGACCTTGAAATACATGTTTTGTAGATGTTTTTTCCAACAGCCGTATTCACATATTTCTAAGAGTCACACGGCTACCAACCTTAGATATTATTCTTATAGGAGTGAGGAACACAGGACCCAGGGGAGGCTAAAATAACTCTATGTACATTCACGTTATAACTGCTCATACTCCAAAGTAGCTTGCAACTCTTGGGAGCACAGCCCCTTGGAAAGGCTTCATATATACTTGTATGTATACACACATCTTCCTAGGAGATTCACTTATGTATAATAGTTGCATGGACTTGAGATGAGAACCGAAGTGTAAATGTTAAATAGATGAAGGAGGTGAGGATTCTTCAAGGCACAACATCTCATTCTCATACAGAAGGCCATGATCCACAGTACTAACTCATCCTGATGGCATCAGGACAGACTCAATGGAAAGAAACTTGAAATAGGCCTCCAGAGTCTCTAAGAAGAGAACCTGCATGGAGGTAGACCAGAGCAGTAGCTTGCTTAAGCCAAAACATTTTCCTGCTGTCAAATGCCATCTGACCACTTCCATCAGATTCATGAGGACTAAAATAAATATACGTGGAGTTTTAAAAAATAAAATCAGGGGCAAATCCACCTAGGGAAAACCCCAGGAATGTGTCTAACTAGATCATGACCATTTTCTTCTGTGGACTGCTGGCCTCTCATTAGTACTCCTTAGTGGTAAGAATAATTCAGGGAATAAGTAGAAAATTTAAACAGAGAAATAATTACTGTATAGATTGATACCCTTTACTATTTCAAGGCTTCAGAAAAAGATTCCATTATATATGCTCCTTCCTTAATCATGTTTTAAAAGATTGAACAGGTGATTGAGGATGGGTTATGTTGAAGCAGTCAAAGGACTCACTTCAAACAATTAAAAAAATAAAAACAGTAGCTTCTCAGAGAACATACTTTATGATAAGTCTCCTTCAAAATCTCAATGACATTAAAATATTGAAGAGACCAACTAAGTGGATAATTATTTCATTACCAATATCTTTTATCTGACAGGTGAATTATTTGTTATAATTTAGTATGCTGTGTTCTTCAGTTCATTTTGCCAAATTTTGGACTAAGACATGAATATTTCTATTTGGCTATAAATAGAAAGATTACATATTATAGTAAAATTTTAATTCCTTGAATGATAAATCCTCATTTCTTCCCAATATTCTGGTATTCCTAAGCAAATCTTATATAACTAATTCCCTTCTATTGCTTTCTGGCTAGTCTTCCATACATGGAATCTCACTAATTTTATCTCCAGAGACGCCCGTTGGCAACCCTTCAAAATTGTATTGGCAGCCGCTCTTGGTAGGGCATCAGGTTCTTTCTCTATTGTCCACATTTGCATGTTTGTTTAGATCATGACCTTGGTAGAGGAAGTTTGCTCACTGGAAGTGATGAGGTAAAGATCCCCTTCCCCCAATTTCTCTATCATACATTCTAAAAAAGATTCTCTTAGTCTAAGAAAGTCCTCCTTTTAAATGAAAAAAAAAAAGATTCAGAAAAGCGATTTGAAAGTTTCTTATAAAGTTACACATACACTTATAATTTCACTTCAGAAAAATGGAAACACATATCCATGCAAAGACCTGCATACAAGTGTTCACAGCAGTTTTATTCATAATAGCTACAAACTGGAAACAACCCAAAAGTCCATTAACAGGCAAATATCCACAGAATAGAATACTACTCAGCAATAACAAGAACCAAACTGTAAGAGCCTACTTAGCCAGAGGGAGCCATTTTGTTGTTTATGCAGTAAACTTAGATTGACCCTGCCCCTCCCAGAGGAATGTACTTAGTCCCACGTAGCAATGCCCAGATACAAGGGCGTGTCAAGCCCTTGGAGACATCCAATCAGTGGGGCATGCATACATCTACTAGGGTAAATTGAAATCTCATTGGCCCCCTGTGTGTGATGACCTAGCATGACGGTGCAGTTTTTTCTGTGTGTCGCAATCTCATTGGCCACCTGTGTGTGTAGCCAGGCTCAACCACATGGCTTTTACTTTATAAAAGTTAGTCTGTGAGGCTGAGAGGGGTCGCCTCTTTGTAAGAGACAGCCCCAACTGGTCAGTTTGGTTCTTGATGCTTGGTGCGAAATAAAGCTTTGCTTGACTTTCACTTTGTATAAGTCTCACTCCTTTGATTACAGACCTTACACAAACTACTACTGATACATGTAACAACACAGATGAATCTCCAAAAAGTTAAGTGAAAGAAGCCAGACACAAAAGACTGCAGTCAATATGTTTCCATTTACATAACCATCAACAAAAGACAAAACCGCAGCATCAGAAAGTAGATCATTGGCTCCAAGGGACAGAGGAGGGAGAGGAGATTGACTGCAAAGGGGCATGGAGGAACTTTTGGGGGCAATGTAAATGTTCCCTATCTTATTTTGGTGGTCATTATATTTTTAACTCTCACTGATGAATTTTATTACATGTAAATTAGAGCACAACTCTCATTAATGAATTTTGTTACATGTATAGTGTAGTAAAGCTGATTATAAGGAAGAAATACACAAATGCAACAATTTAGATCGGTGACCCTTAAAATACATTGTATCACAGTATTTAATGAAAGCTATTGACTTGGTTTCACAAAATTAATAGAGAGAAAGATCATAAAGAAGTTTTATAAACTCACTAGTAGCATCCATTGGCTCCAAGCTAAAACACTTTTCTTTGGGGGGGTAAGTTAAGACAGCCTGATAAATTTTCAATAATCAGTTCCTTACCTCAACATCTAACCAAAAATCAACTGCACGGAGTAAAGGGGAGTTTGAGGGACAAGAAGTAATTGCCCCACTTTGCCTGAGGAGAGGTATTTAAAAGGAATTTTGAGAATGTTGAAAATAAATATCACTCATTTACAATTTTTCCAAGACCCCAAGTTTGGCAACCATCACCATTCCACTGAGAATCACCTCACATGCCATCACTGACACAAATAACTAAGGCTTGTGAATGCCCTTGATACCAATAAGATATACTAAAATAGAATTGGTCAGTGATGGAAGCTAATAGTTTTGCATTCAACTTATGTGAAATATTTATGACCAATGTCTCCTTTTATCTTGTATGAAAGATAGTTGATAGAGGCCCTGTCCTCTAGAATTCCAAAAGCTCATACATTTTATTCTAATCATTTCATAAGGAGTAGTTTTTCAATAAAAAAATTTTAAATTGTCATTTAGATACTGATTTTTTTAATTAGCTATCAATTTTCTATGTATCATTCCATATATAACTATTTTACAAAGAAAACTGGCTAAATTTGATTATCCTATGAATTGTCCTTCTTCCCTTCCCATTAATTTCCTAAAATAAAATATTCCCACACTATTAGTCTTGAGTTCCCTGATTGCTACAGGGAAAACTGATTTCTCTTAATCTCATTTCTTGAGTACTGCCAAGCACTGCAGTTTAAAGAAATAGCAAAGGACATAATTCTTCTCCAAATTAATATTGATATTTTG
Source organism: Taxidea taxus jeffersonii (assembly GCA_003697995.1). Classification (NCBI taxonomy): domain Eukaryota; kingdom Metazoa; phylum Chordata; class Mammalia; order Carnivora; family Mustelidae; genus Taxidea; species Taxidea taxus. The sequence continues at coordinate 196,694 of ML105329.1, forward strand.
GTAATAAGTAAAAATTATCACATTATACATCATAAATATGTTACAGTTAAGAAAAATAGTTGGGAATGGAAGAATTTTTGTAAGAGCCATGTCAAGTGTTTGAGCTCTCTATGAGTTAGATGACAAAAATCATATAGATCTATCAGTTAATAATACTTTGAGTAGGATCTCCATTTACTCTTTGCTTATTTGCTTAATGGTTTTGGTGGAGGGCAGGGGAAATTCTTTGGGGAAAGCAAAGAATTAGAAACTGCCACATCTGCAAAAGGAGCTGCATGTACCTGTCACCAGAGTCATTTACACCCCAATAAGTCTAATAGCCCTTTGTTCCTCAGTTGGGTTTATATATCCCAGGACAACACACTAATTGAGGATCTTTGAGAGGTATGCCTTTGTAAGGAAGGAGAAAGGAGGGTATGAATAGGAAGAAGGTCAGAGGAGAAAGCTTGTACTCTCATGAAGGAACTCACAGGCTTTTTTACGAATTTCTGCAAAGAGTCCTTTTGTAAGTTGAGAATGAGAATATTGATTACCTTTAAACCCTGTGTTAGCATAGCCCTTGGAAAAGCTTCTGCAGGCTTCCAGGGGTACAGGGTAGTTACTGGCATAAAAAGATACATAGATCAATGGAACAAAGTAGAGAGCCCAGAAATAAACCCACACAGATATGGTCAACAAATTTATGACAAAGGAGCCAAGAAGGACAATCCCTTCAAAGATGGTGTTGAGAAAACTGGACAGCCACGTACAAAAGAATACATTTGGACCACTATCCTAACAACATACATAAAAATTAATTCAAAATAGATTAAAAGCTTGAATAAAAGATCTGAAACCATAAAACCCCTTGTGGAAAACACAGGCAGTAAGCTTCACCACACTGATCTTGCAGGTGATTGTTTAGATTTGATAGTAAAAGCAAAGGCAACAAAGGTAAAAATAAATAAGTGGGACTATATCAAACCAAAAAGTTCCTGCATAGCAAATAAAGCCATCAATAAAATGAAAAGGCAACCTACTGAATGAGAGAAAATATTTGCAAATCATATATCCGATAAGGGGTTAGTATCCGAAATACAAAAAGAATCCATACAGCTCAACAGCAAAGACAACAAACTGATTTAAAAATGGTAGAGGAACTAAATAGACAATTTTCCAAAGATGACATATAGACAGCCAACAGGTATATGAAAATGTGCTCACTATCACTAATCATCAGGGAAATGCAAACCAAAGTCACAATGTGCTACCATCTCACATCTGTCAGAATAGGGCTATTATCAAAAAGATAAGAAATAACAAGGGTTGGCAAGGATGTGAGGAAAGGGGAATCTTCATACACTGTGGTGGGAATATAAACTGGTGCAGCTGCTGTGGAAAATAGTATGGAGGTTCCTCAAAAAACTAAAAATAGGACTACCATACAATCCATCAATTTCACTTCTCCAACTTGAAAAAATATCTGCGCCCCATGTTCACTGCAGTATAATTTACAATAGCCAAGACACAGAAGCATCCTAAGTGTCCACTGATGGAAGAATAAATAAATAGATAAAGAAAGTGTGATACACAAACACACATACATACAGTACAATACTATCTGGACATAAAAAAGAGAAAAATCTTGCCATTTGCAAAAATCTGGATGGACCTGAAGGGCATTATACTAAGTGAAATAAGTCAGACAGAGAAAGACAAATACTGTATAATCTCACTTATGTGTGGAACCTCTAAAATAAAATAATATATAAAATAAAGTAAAAACTGAACTCACAGATACAGAGAACAGACTGGTTGTTGTCAGAGGCAGATGTGGGGTGGGGTAGGGTTGGGGAAAAGGGTGAAGAGAGCCAAAATGTACAAATTTTCAGCTATAAAATAAATAAGTTCTGGGGATATAATATATAGCCTGGTGACTATAGTTAGTAATACTATAACTGTACATTTGAAAGTTGCTAAAAGAGTAGACCAATAGATTTTTTACCCAAAGAATACAAAAACACTAATTTGAAGGGATCCATACACCCCTATGTTTATAGCAGCATTATCAATAATAGCCAAATTATGGAAAGAGCCAAAATATCCATCAACTAATGAATAAAGAAAAATGTGATAAAAACACACACATGTGATTTATATATATTATATATTTACATATTCCATTGTGTGTGTGTATATATACACACACACACACACACAATGGAATATTACTCAACTGTCCAAAAGAATGATATCTAGCCATTTGCAATGACTTGGATGGAGCTAGAGAGTATTATATTAACTGAAATAAGTCAGTCAGAGAAAGACAAATACTTTATGATTTCACTCATATGTGGAATTTAAGAAATAAAACAAATGATCACAGGGGGAAAAAGAGAGACGCAAACTGTCAAGAAACAGATTCTTAACTCTAGAGGACATACTGATGGCTACCAGAGGGAAGGTGGGTGGGGGGATGGGTTAAATATTTGATGGAGGTTAAGGAGGTCACTTGTTGGGATGAGCACTGGGTAATGTATGGAAGTGTTGAATCACTAAATTGTACATCCAAAACTATTATTATAGTATATGTCAACTAACTGGAAATTTAAATAAAAACTTGAAAAAAAAAAGAATAATAAGGGCAAGTCTAAGGCCTGGAACATGAACAACAAGAAAAATTGAGGTGCTATTTACTGAAATGATATATCAGTTAACATTTGCTTTGTAACAACCTCTCCAAAACTTGGTGGTTTAAAAGTGATTTGTTAGTTCACAACTCTGTGGGCTGGCAGTTCTGTGTAGTCCATGGGGCCTCTCTGGAAACTTTGCTCAGGCTTACTCACACAGCAGCAGCTTTCCAAGACAGCAAGAGGAAAAGCTGTTAGGACTTTCAGGGATTCATATCCAGAATTTGCATGATGTCACTTCTGCCACATTTTAGTTCCAAACAAAAGACAAGGACAGGTCAGATTAAAGGGGCTGAAGAAACAGGCTCCATCTCTTGAGGGAAGGAGTTGAAACTCATTTGTGGTCATTTTTAGTCTACCATAGGAAGACTAAGTTCCTATAAGTTGCTGTAGGAAAGACAGCAACTGTCATCGATTCTAAGACTTTAGTTTGTAGAGAAGACTATAGTGCTTCAGTGGAAAACCGTGTGATGCTTAGAGGGTACTCTTCCAGGCTATCAACTTCTGATTCTATGGGGGCTATTTTACAACCTTGTAAACTGTAGCCAACTAATGGCAAGGCAAAATGATTGTCTGTGGACATGTAAAGGAATTGTGTCCCCTACTGGCTCTATCAACTTCCCTCCCTCTCTGCCTCCATTTGCACATTAAAATATTCCTAATATATAAATAGTTCTGTTCTTTGAACTCTTTCTTAATATTTTAAAATGTGTTCTTAATGGCGGTAAAATGCCCAGAAGATAAAAATTTGCCATTTGAATCATTTTCAAGTGTACAGTTCAGTAGTGTTAATAAGTACCTTCACACTGCTGCTGTGAATCACCACCATCAGTCTCCAGAACTGCCTTCCTCTTGCAAAACTGGAACTCTGCACCCCTTAAACAAGAATGCCCTATTCCTCCCCTACCACCACCTCCAGCCCTGGCAACCACTCTCCCACCTTCTGTTGCCATGATTTACCTCATATAAGTGGAACCACACAGTATTTGTCTTTTCATGACTGGCTTATTTCACTTGGCATAATGTCCATTATGGTGCATCCATGTGGTAGCCGGTGTCAGGACTTCCTTCCTTTTTAAGGCTGAATAATAGTGCATTGTAGGTATATACCACATTTTGTTTATTCATTAATCCATCAAAGGATATTTGAGTTGCTCCTACATTTTGGCTATTATAATAATGCTGCTATAAAATATATGTACAGATGTCTCAAGACTCTGATTTCATTTCTTTTAGGAATAGACCCAGAAGTAGGATTGCTGGATTATATGGTAATACTATTTTTAATTTCTTGAGGAATCACACTACTGTTTCATGTAGAGGCTGCACCATTTACATCCTTACCAACAGTGCACAGTGATTCCAATTTCCCTACATCCTCAGCAACATTGGATTTTCTTTTTTCATTTTCTTTCTTTTCTTTCTTTCTTTCTTTCTTTCTTTCTCTTCCTTCCTCCCTCCCTCCCTCCCTCCCTCCCTCTCTTTCTTTCTTTCTTTCTTTCTTTCTTTCTTTCTTTCTTTCTTTCATAGTAATCATCCTAATGGGTGTGAGGTGGTTGGATTCTTCTTTGACTGCTGTAGTGGCTTACCAATTCTTAAAATTAAATTAAAAATAAGTCAAGGGGCACCTGGGTGGCTCAGTGGGTTAAGCCTCTGCCTTCGGCTCAGGTCATGATCTCAGGGTCCTGGGATCGAGCCCCGCATCGGGCTCTCTGCTTGGCGGGGAGCCTGCTTCCCCCTCTCTCTCTGCCTACCTCTCTGCCTGCTTGTGATCTCTCTCTGTCAAATAAATAAATAAGTCAACTAAAACCTTTAATGTTTGTTCAGTTTGTATTTGTAGGAGAACCATGCTTTCACTTTTTTTTTGCTGAAAAATCACCTTTTCACAATACATAAAGTCAAACAAGATGAGTAGTCTAAAATAAGTTTTCTAAAAGTGAGAGAGTTACAGCACGTTAGCTAATAGATATGCAACAAAGAAGGGAAATTTATGAGGCAAGAGTCAGGCAGCAGCAGGAACAAAGTTCCTGAGTAGAGAATCGGATCTAGACAGCCATGGATAGAAGTATATACAATTTATTCCTTGTACCTGAAAGAAAAGTAATATACTCATATAAAACTGAGATGCCTTTACTTGGATGAGGGAGCCTGTGGAAGAGTTTCTGAATTCCTCTTTTCATTTTTTAATCTCTACTCCTTAGCTCAGAACTTAGTGCACAGTTGCTACCTAAATGTCTCTTGAGAGACTATAATAAAAACAATCCTACTCCCCAAGAAAGAACGTAATAATGAAGACCCATCCTGCCAAACATAAGTACACTTAGTATTTGCCTAGTTTAATTCATAGCCTTTGTTAACAGACTCTTAAAATCCTTCTAAATTATTCGTGTAAATAATTTTACAAGCACAATCTCTTCAATGTCCCTAAAGCACCCCCCTAGCATTTAAAGGTAAAAGAGCCTTGTGACAATGTCGACCTGTCTGCAACATGACGCCTCTTTGACTGATAGAAAACAGACAAACGAATGAGAGGAAGCTAAATAGGGATATTGTTTACCCGCCGGCCGATAATTTATTGTTGGCAAGCAGGTGAACCCTATCTAAGAGATAGGGACTAGAGAAAACATTATGCTTGGTTTTAGATAAGTAGAAAATGGAGAACAGCGTTTAAAACAAAAAACAAACTTCACTGACTCCTACTTAGGGCTCCCGAAGCCTCCAAAGTTGAGCTCAGGGTGTATCCAGAGACTTGAAAAACATAAAAAGCAGGGCTGGGACGAGTGCTAATTGAAGGTTGAAAGGCAATCTCACTGTGTGGGAGAAGATAGCTGTGTGTTCATTAGCATAAACAACACATTCCAAGGTTCCAAACTATGTAACTTCCCACATTGAGCATCTGACCCAGCCTCTGACCCCCAGCGCTGAGTGAGCTAGTCAGCATCTGGGAATAAAGTTAAAAGTCACAGAGATCCCGAAGGTAGAAGGGGGGGAAAAGCTTAGAAATTCTTTTTTGAAGGGGGGGGGGGGCGGTGCTTAGAAATTCTTTTTTCCAGGTAGTTCAATTCACCAAACATCGTTGAAACCCCGGATTCAAAAACACTACAACAGGATGTAGATACAGAGAAAAATAGAGGGTACCCTGCTGCCTGACAAAATTGTTGACTTTAATTTAAACTTTTTAACTTTTAGAAAAAGGATGTACTATTTAATCATGTATCGTGGAAAGACAATACATAAACTTACTAAACACTGAAACCAAGAATTACAACTAATTCCAATTGCCTTCTAGCAATTGTGCCCTAAGCTATGACCTATACCTCCTTCCATAATATGTTCCAGATCATTTTTTGATCCCAGATGGCTAAATCTGAATCTCAATCTCTTTCCATCAGTTTGCCTCCCCCCCACATGTTTGCTGATACGCCTTTGCCAGAGATTTATGGATTCCCTCTGCTTCCCTACGATGCTGCTGCATTATTACTCTTTTATGGTTATATCACCAATTTGTATGCCTCCCTGGCTCTGTGTCCCTTTCCTCCTAAATTTGTTAGTTCCTCTTCTGTGGTCTCTCTCTTCTTGAAGTTGCAGATCATTCATTCAGCACTTTCAGCACACGTTTATGGAGCACAGTTGGCCGGCTCCGTGGGTTGTGTTACACTGTGGATTGTCTCCTGCTTTCCCCCATTCATTCCTCCAGAGTGCTTTTTCACCTTGCTCCTGCTTAGCGTTCTACTTCAGAAAATCCTGTGGTTTAGTATGGAATAGACTGACTTCATAAGAGGGTGCTTGCAGGAAGATCATGCCCCCAGAACCCACAAGTCTCTTTCTCACTTGCTTTCTTATTCTCTCTGTTTCTTTCTCTTTCTAACCCTGAGGTTCTCAGTATTGGAAAGGATGATATAATCTGGAAAATCACCCCTAGAGTTTCATAAGCCCCCTAATCTATTTCTCCTCCCAACACACCCCCTGTGAAAATACCTCCTTCACAGCTGTGGAATTTGTCAGAAACGTTTTGGGGTTTCTATGTTTTTTTTACAAGAACCTTCTGGTAACTCACATCGTAAGCCTGATATACGAGACTGTCGAACTGATTTTAGTTTTGATCTCATGTTTCCTTTCCACCCTGTCACTGTCACACTAATGACTGTTAAAATGCTCCCAAAGACAGGCAAATAAGAAAACAAAGACAAGAGCCAGAAGACTGCTTGTTCCCAAAGAGCAAATGTTGCCCATATTTGAGAAAAATTATATTGGGTTAGCTTATAAATGTTTAAGCATTATGAAAATCTCCAGAGGGGGGAAAAGAAAGATAACTTTTGACCATAGGAATGAGATACTCTGTTCATGATGTCACTCCCCAGTTACTGCAATTTTTAAAGATTAACACCTTCCTCTCTAGGTTAATTTTATTTGGGAATGACTACAAGTGGTATTGACCTGCATATGAAACAGATGTCTTAAGCATTATATATCATAATATCAAGAACAAAATCTTAACATTTTCAAAATCATTTATAAAGAAATAAAAAAATTATGTTCATGTTTTTGCCCAAGTTGAAAGTTGTCTTTCTGAAAAGAATACATTGCTTAATTTATATGTACTTGGCATGTAAAATCTTTCCATCACATCCCACTGAGTTGTTCACATCAGCCTCATAACTATACTGCCTGGGTCAGGTGTTAACAATCGGTAGCCTTCCTTTTTTTTTTTTTTTTTTTTAAATTTTATTTATTTATTTGACAGAGAGAGATCACGAGCAGGCAGAGAGAGAGGGGGAAGCAGGCTCCCTGCCGAGCAGGCAGCCCGATGTGGGGCTAGATCCCAGGACCCTGAGATCATGACCTGGGCTTTAACTAAACCACTGCGCCACCCAGGCGCCCCTCAGTAGCCTTCCTTCTTATTGTGTGTTACCATCTCATCATCAGACACCAGCAGTCTTCCGTATACTGGAGGCTTTTTAAATACAGCTCATTTAATTCTCTAAGGACTTTAAGAAGTAGGCACTATTATCCCCTTTCTATCAAAAACAGAGGCTTAGCAAAATGAAGAAATCTGCCCAGGGTCTTATACCTAGTAATTGTTGAAGCCAGGATTTGAAATAGGGCATGTTCCCTTGCAAATCTGATAACACTATGTTGCTTTCATGATGGACAGGATGCTCAAACTTCTTAAATTGTTCAAAATCAATAGCTCACAGAAAATTGTTACAGGTATACAGGGTGAAAACTCTGGTTTTTATCAAGAGTGTGAAATTATTGTCTGAGCCTTTCCTGATGATCAGACAAGCATGAAAATGAAAATTATGCTTCCCTTAATTCAAACTTATGATAATAAAGAAATTTAGAATTCACAACGAACTTTTCCATTTGAGCTTAGCTTTGGAGGGCAGGCCCAGCACTATTTTTCTCATTTCACAGAAAAGGAAATGGAGTCTCAGAGAGGCACGGTGTTCAGTGGAATAAAGCCTGGAGCTCCAGTCTTTTGAGTTCTAGTTACTTGCTCATCTCGATACATTTTAAAGAACTGCAAGCTTATGAATGATCAGAGGAAGCTCCTTGGACTTTGCTCCATGATTGCTTTGGGGAAAAAAAAGGGGGGGGGAGCACTATAAATCAACTTGAAATATCCACTGAGAACTTCATTCATTCATTCAGTGATATTAATAAGCATTGTATGAAAAAAGCTATGTGCTATATGATACAATGTGAATTTATAAAAAGTATGAAATAAGAAAGAGGAGGAATTCATAACTAATGAAAAGACTAAAAAAACATTTATAACCAAGAGATTTAATCAAAGTTTGAGCAGGACTATGCCTCAGCATTCTCAGAAGTCCCTTGCTTATGCCAATTTCTTTGTTAAAAGATTATCTTCCAGCATGATCTAGATAATATTCCAAACATTTTTTTCTGTTATATGTCATAAATCAAATTTGCTAATACTACAATATGCATTGTTGAGTTTTACAAATTCTAACTCATTTTTTAAACTGGCAGAGTAACATAATTTAAGACATGATTTGCAAAACACACAGTTTAATAGAAACTGGAGAAATAATTGAAATTTACATGGGGGAAGATAGATTGTCTTACAAAGAGAATGAGCACCCAAAATTAGAGGACTTTGTTTTGTTTTGTTTGGATACTGACTTAAATCCTTCCAGTTACTTAATTTCTAGGCATCCTTAGACTAAGCCAGTAAATGAAGAGCTAAGTAGATTTTACTTATATATTTACTTATATATTTCATCCTGGAGTGTTGATAAAAACCAGGAAGTACGAGAAACACTGAACAGAATGAAAAGCATAGACTTAATGAAAAGTTAATGAGCAGCATAAAAACAGTAATAACTTGGGATGCCTGGGTGGCTCAGTTGGTTAAGCAGCTGCCTTCGGCTCAGGTCATGATCCCAGCGTCCTGGGATCGAGTCCCACATTGGGCTCCTTGCTTGGCAGGGAGCCTGCTTCTCCCTCTGCCTCTGCCTGCCACTCTGTCTGCCTGTGCTCTCTCTCTCTCTAACAAATAAATAAATAAAATATTAAAAAAAAAACAGTAATAACTTTTCAAGAGGAAAGAAATGGATTAATTTATTCTTGATACAAAGAAGCACTCTTGGGGGAGAAGGATATGAAAGGGAGTTTCTGGTTGTTGAAATAAAAGAGAAAAAAAAACTGGAAGAATTATATTTGATAGGTATGCTTGAGTAAAATCCTATCTGCTATATGACATAAAAACTTCCAGTGATTCAAAAATTTTCATTAAAACTAAAAACATCCTAACACGCCATCTTTTGTGGATGCCACTTTTAGTTAACTCAAAGCTGAAGTATAACCAGTTGAGGAAGGGAAAGATCATGTTAATAACATCTTAGTATCTTAGTGAAATTCTGGGGGCCTGGACCTCATTTAGAGAATCACTGCTCTCATATAGCTTTGTACAGAAGCACAAACTCAAGAAAAATAAAATGTTCATGTTGTAGTATAACTTGGGATATGGTAAATTTGTTAGCCCCTATCTTTGAGTATCTTTCACAGGTATCTCCCAGGCCCAACACCCCCAACAACATTTTTCTAGGATGTTCTAGAAGTCACAAAGGCCCCTTTTCAAGACAATCTGCAATCTGAGTCACTGTCCATTGTTGACCATCACTAAGGGTTGTTCATTTACAGTACCGGTTTTGCTGCATTTGGGGGTTGAAGAAGGTGTCAGGGAACTTTACTAAAGAGAATAGAGGATGACTGAGGAGAATTTACATTTATTTTCAAACAGTTAATCAAATGCTTAAATGGTTGCAATTGTGTTACTCAGGTTTAGAATTTCTTAAACGACAGTTATATTTTCACTGCTATTCAAGAATACATTTAAATTATTCATTTGGACATTATATTAAAAATCTCTTTTAAATAAGACAATAAGAAAATAATAAAAATGAGAACAATTCTTTAACTGGTTAAAAAAATTACAAGCTTCTTCATATCAAGGAATCTACCTGCGGCATTTTCACTTCAATAAAGCTTTAAAAACTTTTTCCAACTCCTGTTTAGGGATAGTTTCAAAGTTTTTAGTTCTTTCTTCCTCTGGTTTAACAAATTGATGTCTTTTTGTACATCTCTAAATTCTAGCACTTCCACTTAAATATTTGTTTCAAGAATAATTACAATTTTCATAAGAAATTTGGATTTTTTTGTTTGGTTTTGTTGGTTTTTTAGAGAGCAAGAGCATGCAAGTGCAGAGGGGAAGAGGAAAAAGGAGAAAGAGAATCCCAAGCGGACTCCAGGCTTAACATGGAGACCAACAGGGAGCTCCATCCCATGACCCTGGGATCTTGACCTGAGTCGATATCAAGAGTTGGATGCTTAACTGACAGAGCCACTCAGCCACCCACTCTGCGAAAAGAAAGTAAAGAAATACTACCTTTACCCTAAGACCTACCATTTGAATACATTTAATCACTGATTTCAAGGACAAAGAATCCTAAGGGCAACCATTTTCCAGATTGGGAAAGGGGACTCATGCTAGTCACCAAGCACCACATAGCCACTGCACTTATAGTCAATAGCTTATGATAACATAAAATGAATGTGGCTATTTTTTTAAAGTTATTAAATAGCAAAGGGATATTTTTCTTTTGCTTTTTCAATACATCTTGAAGTTTACTGAAACTTGAAACTTATATACTGATCACACACATCTATAAAATGAATCTTTGTAACCCTCAAAGAAAAGGCTGGTAAGTCCAGATTATGTATGAAAAGCCCTCACATATTGCCAGAGTCCACACCAGAATAAAGGGAAAAAAATGTGCTTCTGAATGCAATCTTTTTCCTGAAACACCTTTTTCCTAGATTTATTGAGATATAATTGATGTATTCATATATGTATACATATTTAATGTACTTATATATTGCAGAATGATTACCACAGTAAGGTTAACTAACACATCTATCACCTCACATGGTTCCCTTTTGTGTGTGTGCATGTGTTGTGAGAACTTTAAGATCTAGTCTCTTAGTAACTTCCAGTTCTACAATACAGTACTGTTAACTGCAGTAATCATACTGTACATTAGGGGATCTTTTTCTAACTTCCTTGTGAAATTATTTTAGCTCTCTTTGATCTGGACCTGTAAGTACACATGAAATACTTTATTGTTTTTATTTCACTCAAATGTTACATTTAATTCCCCATAACAATTAAGTTCATATCTCTTCTATAGTTTTTAAGTCACAAAACATTTACTTATACCAGATTTTATCTATTAGAATACTGTAGGAAATTATGAAAAATATGAAATTAAAAATGGCAATATAATAACTATTATACCATCTCCTTCCACTGACTAGTATGAAAAACTCACTCTGGTACATGTACCTTAATTTGCAGTTACAGGGTCAAGTGACATGGAGCCCTTCCTTAATCATTTAGCCTAATATCCTGTCCTCATCCTTAGTTTTGGCATAGAAGAAAAATGTCACATGATTTGTCTACTTTACTAACTTTGCTACATAACTGCTTTTTTCTAGCCCATGTTCAGTGTGGCATATAAAGTAACAATACAAATTTTTATCTTGCATACCATAATATCTGACTATAATTATTCAGTTAAGGTAAAGTTTCTTCAAGCTAATATGGAAGATCCAAGACTACTATGGGGGAAAAGAAAAAGGCATCATTTCTACTTTAAAGTCAGTATTTCCAAATTCATTCATTAGTCATATCTTTGGGTGAGGAATTTAAGTCCAGGTGTTCAAAGATAGCTCTTCATATCTTAAAACAGAGAGGTTCTGTTTGCTTAATCTAAGAAAGCCTCTTTCATTAGATAATTCACAGAATACCTCCAACTGGAATCTATTCTCTTACATGACAGAATGTAAAGCAAAGGTCTAGATTCAAACTCTAAATGACCTTTAGCAACTGTATGACCTTGACAATTTATTTAACTTTTCTCAGATTCAATCTCATCATCTCTAAAATAGAGGTAATGATCACACTTTATGTTTAGGATTATTTTTAGGGTTATCTAATACAATGTATAAAAGAGTATTTATCGGGGCGCCTGGGTGGCTCAGTGGGTTAAAGCCTCTGCCTTCGGCTCAGGTCGTGATCCCAGGGTCCTGGGATCGAGCCCCGCATTGGGCTCTCTGCTTGGCAGGGAGCCTGCCTCTCCCTCTCTCTGTGCCTGCCTCTCTGCCTACTTGTGATTTCTGTCTGTCAAGTGAATAAATAAAATCTTAAAAAAAAAAAGTATTTATCAAAGTGCCTTGCTAAAAGTTTTTAAATATATATTATTTTTAAGTAATAATACTAAGCATGAGTTTAATGAGACTGGTAATGCCAAATTTAAAATATGTGAATGAGTCTTCTGAAACAGTGCACTCAAATGCATGAGTTCAAGTCAGTGTTCCTGCTATATTTTTAAGTAAAATTATAGAGATAATAATGCATTCATTCTTTAATATGCTCCTTGATAACCAAAACTGATGTTAGAATTTAAAATCTAAGGCAGTAGAAAAGACTGAATAGATCGAGAATGGGCTTTGGATATTATTTCGTATAATCTCCATGTCTTTCACTTAGGAGAAAACTAAAGCCTTCAGAGGTAAAAGGACCTCTAACAATAAGGAGGCTAGAATGCAGCCAAGAGACATCGTAGAGCGTGGATAAACCCAGGGCCACAAAGTCCAGTTCAGAACACTTCTTAAAACAAACTTAATTCTGATGTTGGATGCTCTTCATTTTATAGTCACTTGTTCAGTATATACCAAAAATATAATGGCACAGTCCATGATGCATGCTATGATGCAACTAAATGTGAATAAGAAACTACTGTATTTAGTCCCTAGAAAAGAGTTACCTTAAAAATAGATATCACTGGTTTAAATTATGTAGAATATGCTTTACCATTTGTCTTCAAATTGTCTTTGTACAATCTCACTTTAGTCTTCAAACTACCCTGTAAAGTAGGAAGGCTATATCTTATTAACTGCATTCTAAAGAAGAAACTGAGACTCAGAGAAATACAATTTCACAGCTAGTGATGGGAGAGACAAAAACCAGGTCCTTGGAAGCCTGCTCAGGAGTTTTCTTCAGTCTTTGTAATATGATGATTTTCAGCTGTAAAACTGATACTTCTCTGCCCTTCATTAATTCATGTTAAATGTGTAAAAACAGAACCATTCAAATGAGAGAATTTTTGATACATGTATAAAATTTAGGATGCAGGAGCCCCTGGGTGTCTCAGGGGGTTAAAGCCTCTGCCTTCAGCTCAGGTCATGATCCCAGGGTCCTGGGACCAAGACCCACAACTGGCTCTCTGCTCATTGGGGAGTCTGCTTCCTCCTCTCTTTCTCTCTGCCTGCCTCTCTGCCTACTTGTGATCTGTCTGTCAAATAAATAAATAAAATCTTTAAAAAAAATTAAGGATGCAGCCTCAGATTATGTTACTGAGAGTTTGCCTTCAGAGAAAAGGTCATGGTCATTGTTAGCTTTATATGAATTTACAATATAAATCAACACAAGTTTTAATCCTACAATGCACCCTTCAAAATAAACTTAAGGTTACAACCAACTAGGAATAGAAAGATTAAAAATGCCTCATGAAATAAAGTACCTAAATTTAATCAGTTCTTTTTTTTAAGACTCAAAAAAGTCGTTTATATTTGAATGCAACCTGTAGAAGATATCTGCAGATATCTGATTTCTTTTTAAAGATTTTATTTATTTATTTAAGAGAGAATGAAAGAGAGTATGAGACGAGGGAGGGTCAGAGGGAGAAGCAGACTCCCCACCAAGCAGGGAGCTCCAACCAGGGGCTCCAGGATCATGACCGGAGCTCAAAGCAGATGCTTAACCAACTGAGCCACCAATATTCCCAATACCTGAATTTTTCAAAGGACCTTCATTTTGAGGTATCCCTTTAAAGCTATTCCTAGGTGTTGCTAAGTGGAGTAAAATAAATCCCACAGGCTGTACTTTAACACTATGATGGGTTCTATTGACGTAACAGCATTATCAACTACCCACTCGGGTCAGATAATACCTTTCCCAAGGTTCTAGGGCAATAAAGATTTGCCTAAGCCCCGGTGTCAGGACTGTAAATCCTCTCTGAGAAAAGCAGTTTACCCTTTGCGAGTGTACTGCTAGGAGTAGTAGCAAACAAGAGAGCCCCAGGCTGAGGGCCCTGCTAGGTGTGGAGCTCACATCCATCGCTGTGAGCCCCCAGCGGTGGGCGGTGGTTCCGGAGTCTGTAAACCCCTCCCCGGGAGCTGTATCCAGCCGGGCCTCGGATTTCCTGGCAGAGAAGGGGAAGACCGTAATCAAGGTTAGAAGACCAGTTAGATCAGTTAGGTTTAAGGTTCTAGGGAGCAACTCGCATAGTAAAAAGAGCACAGCATTTTTTTTTTTAAGATTTTATTTATTTATTTGACAGACACAGATCACAAGTAGGCAGAGAGGCAGGCAGAGAGGAGGAAGCAGGCTCCCCGCGGAGCAGAGAGCCTGACGTGGGGCTCGATCCCAGGACCCTGAGATCAGGACCCGAGCCGAAGGCAGCGGCTTAATCCACTGAGCCACCCAGGTGCCCCAAAAGCACAGCATTTTTAAATCAGAGGCATCTAAGTTTGATTTTCTGTTCTTCAATTTCTTTGCCACCAGCATGACTTTAAGCAAGTTATCTTCTCCATTTAAAAGGCATATGCCCGGAGCACCTGGGTGGCTCAGTGGGTTAAGCCTCGACTTTCAGCTCGATCATGATCTCACAGCCCTGGGATTGAGCCCTGAGTCAGGCTCTCTGCTCAGCGGGGAGCCTGCTTCCCCTGCCTCTCTCTGCCTGCCTTTCTCTGCCTACTTGTGATCTCTCTCCGTCAAATAAATAAACAAAATCTTAAAAAACAAAAAAGGCATATGCCCTTAGGAAAGTTGCTTGACCTTGCCTCTACTTCCTCATCTATAAAATGGAATAAGGCCTCTTAGTGTTACAGGAAGTTAAATGTGTCAGTATATGTATAAGCCCTTCAAAGATTGCCTGGCACCCATTAAGTCCTATTTAAGTGTTAGCTGCTCTAATGTATTAATGTCTCTGAGCCTCGGTTTCCTCATCTGGGAAATAGGGATAATAGAACATGCTGTGCAGAGTTGTTTTGAGGACCATGTAAAAACTTAATACTTAACTCTGTAAACAGTACCATTATTGTCTCTGTTGTTAAACTGCTACTCTACTGTTGTTCTCCAGGCAGGCTGGTTTTTTGTGTTGGAGTGTGGTACCACATACTCTCATGCTAAGAGGAGGGGAAAAACAACAACAATAACAAAAAGCTGAGCTTGATCTTTCTCTAGTTGTAGGAGGAGAGCTTATGGCACAAGTCTAGAATTGAACGTTAGGGTCACCCAAGTAATAGAAGATACTGTTTCCAGATAAAGTAAGTAAATCATCGAAACTGACTTACATTTAAAAAGACCTTCAGGAGGGGCGCCTGGGTGGCTCAGTGGGTTAAGCCTCTGCCTTCAGCTCAGGTCATGATCCCAGGGTCCTGGGATCGAGCCCCGCATCGGGCTCTCCGCTCATCACAGAGCCTGCTTCCCCTCTCTGTCTCTGTCTGCCTCTCTGCCTACTTGTGATCTCTGTCAAATAAACAAATAAAATCTTAAAAAAAAAAAAACAAAACCCTTCAGGGGTGCCTGGGTGGCTCAGTGGGTTAAGCCTCTGCCTTCAGCTCAGGTCATGATCCCAGGGTCTATCTGCTCAGCAGGGGGCCTGCTTCCCCCGCCTCACCCCCCACCCCCGCCTGATTCTCTGCCTACTTGTGATCTCTGTGTATGTGTGTCAAATAAATAAAATCTTCAAAAAAAAAAAAGACCTTCAGACAGGGAACAGAATAGAGCTATAAAATTCAATGTCAGAAACAGATTATTCGGTTTTAAGACCTCCAATGATAACAAAGATTGGCGAACAGTTCTTCAATATATACTCTTTGCTCTAACAAATAAATAAATAAAATCTTAAAAAAAAAAAACCTTATATAAAATCAGTGAATGAGTTTTCTATGGCTTCTGTACATATTATCTGGAACTTGATATTGGTTGCTTAAAACACCACCAATTAATTATCTTACATTTCTGTATGCCAGAAGTCTGAAGTAGATCTCACTAGGCTAAAAATTACATGTCAGCAGGGATGTATTCCTTCTGAAGGTTCTAGGGGAGAATCAACTTCTCTGCCTTTCCCAGCTTCTAGAGGTTGCCTGGTTCCCTTCACACATGGCCCTTTCCTCTATCTTCGAAACCAGCAAGAGGAGGTTGAGACCTTCTCACAATACATTACTGCACCCTGTCTCCCTCTTCCACTTTCAAGGACCCTCTGATTACCCAGATAAGCCAATATAATCGCCCCATAGCAAGATCCTTTACCTAATTACATTTGCAGTCCCTTTTGCTATATAATGTAACATACTCACAGCTTCCAGGAATTGGGTCTTAGAAACCCTTGGAGGCCATTTTTCTGCTTAATATAGACAAGGTCTAACCCTGTACTTGCACGACCCTGTCTCACTCTCCACAGCCTAGTCCTGGCCCTGCCACATTGTTAATTGACAAACTATGGTTAGCGAGTCCTGAGTTTTCTGAATTGGTAGCACTCTACTCACAATACCCTTATAAACTCCAGAGGAGTTACTAGACAAAGCTATTTTGAAAGTGGCCCAGAGGCAAACAAGTAATCAAAAAATTGTAAAACAAACATGATGAACAATTTGTTTCAGTATTTGGAATTTGCTGAGAAGCTAAAACTCATCTCTAAATCTAAACCATTAATGGTTTTTTTTTTCCCGTCTGTAGTAAATAACATATTCTATTATTCTAAAAATCTGACTCTGTTATTTCTATTTTACTTTTGACTTAAGTACTAGAAATGTTTCATTTGAAAGTTAGGATTATTTGTTCTAAATTCTTAGCTGGGTTAAAGCACTATACCTTACTTATACAGAACCCTGAATGTTCCAGGATTGTTTTCTGCTCATCTCAAATGAGCTTGCTGTTACCATTCTTGGTAACTCTGAGCACATAGGTGTCTTCTCTCGACCCCATGTTGGATTCTTCCATCTTGATCTTCCCACATGCTTGTGAGTTCCTTAGTGCAGGAGCTATCTATTACCATTTGGTACAAAATAGATGTCAGACATTTTTGCAAATCTTATAGGGTTGAATTTTCAAAATAACCCCAAAAATTGAGTACCATCTTCCCGCACTATGTCCCAGTCAAGTGAAATGACTTGCCCAAAGTCACTTGGGATATGAGCCCAGGTCCACTATCCACTAAACTCCTGCCCTTTCCCCCTCCTCCATATCAGTTCATCACTACTGAGGGCATATTGTGGACATCCAAATGCAAGCTTAAATCGGGAGATACTTCCATAGGTTCCAGACCATTTACCTTTCCTTAGGAGTCTTTGAGGAGGGTGAGGTCTATCCTGCTCAGGTCACAGCATATCAACAGAAACCCCTTTTCTGTTTCTGTTAGACAAGAAAAGTCTAACAAAAATAATCACTGTAACACTGTTAGAAAATTGAGCAAGACAATTCCTGAACATATATTAACTACCTTATTTCTGATTAAAGAAAGGAAATTTTGCTTGCTATCAAAACCCTCAGGAAAACAGAGAAAAAGGCATCTGTTTCATTAATAGTATCCTTACCAGTAGGGCCAATTAAATTGAAATGGCCTCTTCTCCTCCAACAGATTTGGTTCCAAACACATTACACAAGTTATACTCAGAAAATTTACTGCTAGGAGACCATTTACACTCATTAATCCTAGAGCTTTCTTTTGCAATCTTTGTCTATAAAGGAAATTCCCATTGTTGCCCTAAATTATTGGACACTTTATTTGTACATGAAAGAAACAAATTCCTCTTCTTCATGCCATTAGCTAAGAGAGCCAGGGCCAGGACCCCACTCAGCAGGTACAAGCTTTCAGTATCCTGCCAGAGCTGGCTGCAGCATCAAGAGAAAACCTGCAGTAATCACTTTGAGGGCAGGACATCATGGGCCCTCCCTGCAAAGCCTGCGCCAGCAGCCTCAAACTGCCATGTGGAGGTCAGTGAGAGAGCTAGGGCCATGTGGGCCTTTCTGCCAAATAAGAGTTCACTTCAGAGTGCACACTGCTCCACAGAGCAAGTGTGATTCCAGAAAAACAGTCTTCACGCACTCCCCACCAGAGCTGGTTCTCATTCCTCCCAAGCTTCAACATTCCTCTTCGAAGTTTTGCCTTCACAAGTCAGACCCTGACAACAAACTAGTCAAATGCCATCGTGGCAAAACACCCTTTCATAAACACCACAAGAAACAAAACAAAGACCATTTGTTTTAGAGAAATTCATAGTGAAGGTGTTAGCATTTTATAACATCCTATTTACCTACATAGAAGTTGCTTAATAAGCTTTCCTTCATAAATGAATGCATTAAGAATCTAGCCTTTCGGAGCACCTGGGTGGCTCAGTTGGTTAAGCGACTGCCTTCAGCTCAGGTCATGATCCCCGGGTCCTGGGATCGAGTCCCACATCAGGCTCCCACCTCCAAGGAGAGTCTGCTTCTCCCTCTGACCTCCCCTCTCATGCTCTCTCACGCTCTCTCACAAATAAATAAATTTTTTAAAAAAAGAATCCAGCCTTTCTATTTAAATAAAAACTTAAAAAAAAAAAAGAACCTAGCCTTTCTGAGAAGTATTCCTTTTCAAATAGTAATCAGAAGACACAAATGAATTTTTAACCAATTGTTTGGTTAATTTAGTTTCTTAAATGTTTCCCAGGTTTAGTTAATCATCAGAATCACTTGGAAAGCTTCTAAAAGGACAGATTCCTGGTCCTGTATCTATATTTAATGAATCAGAATTACTCAGGGAATTGCCTGAGAATCTGAATTTTTACCAGAAAGATGATTATTAGCAAAGAATTAGGCAAATCTTTTTCGTGTTCTACAACAAGCACAGTTTTGCATTGAGCCCTGTAGCTAATTTAAAAATGAGAAAACACTTGGCTCATACTCTGGAAGGTCTTGAAATTTAGTAGAAGAAACCAAACAAGTAAATAATTGCATGGCAAGGCATAATATAAGAAGTGTCATGAAAGTATTGTACCAAAATAGATCGAGGACTTTAGAGAAAGGAGTAATTATATCAGGTGAGAGGAGTAAGGAAAAGTTTTAAGCATGTATTTCATCTGAGACAGACTTTCCAAAGGTTCTAATCTTGATGGGAACCAGAAAAATGCAAAGGCACAGACATAATATCCACTATATGAGTGAGAAAGAATGAGTGATAAGGGGTCTGAACCTGAAAAATATCAGATACCAGCTCTTAAAACCAAATCAAATCCTTCATTTAATTCCATCTATCTATCCATCTACTTTTTAATATGTAATTTCTTTTCTTTTAAAAGGTTTGATTTATTTATTTGATGAAAAGAGAGAAAGCACAATCAGAAGAGCAGGAGAGGGAGAAGCAGGCTCCGCACTGAGCCGAGAGCCCAACGCAAGGCTCGATCCCAGGACCCTGGGATCACAACCTGAGCCAAAGGTAGACTCTTAACTGACTGAGCCACCAGGCTTCCCCTTATATTTAATTCCTGCATGGATAATAGAACTGTGTGCAATTTTTGGCCATTCAAAAAGCTCAAAATACCAAACAAACTCTTTGAGGATTTGGTGTTTTTGACAACATCAACTCACCCTAAATTAAGTCTGATAGTGGTGTACACTGCCCCCCAATACATTCCCCTAAATCCACAGAAGTCAAACAGATTTTTCCTTCTTTCTGCCAATAGCTAACATGCTCAAAGGAAAACAAAATGATCTTTTCCAGGCATATCTGCAGCGCAGAAAAATGAGTGATCTTTTTGCATGATATATTTATGTAAATATTAATCAACAGCTTTTGATAAAGAAAAATACAGCATATGCTTAAGCAAACATGCACATATGTTTTTGAAAAATATTTTAAATACAAGCAGCTTTGCGGAAATTCTCAAGAATTATTCCAAACGTTAGCAATTATGTTCTCAAAGGAAAGATTAGTCTCTATAAATGAAATAAATGGGGATTTTTTTTGTATGTGTAGTACTTGTGATTGTGCAACACAGATGTCAAGATATGTTTACACTAAGAGTTGGGAAAATAAGCACAATGTTAGGGATATGGACACAAAAGAAATCAAGAACTAAGCAGGAGAAAAAAAAAAGAGGGTGGGAAAAAATCTGCACATTATTTTCTCTTCTTTCTAGTCTGTTTCAACGTGAGTTTATCAAAGCATTGCTTTAATGAGAGCCTAATGCCTTGAGAGCTCTATACTGAAAAACAGGGAAGGAACAGGGAATAATATTAATTATCATTGGTTAAGAATCTATTTTGTGCTAGAACATCTGCTAGACTATTTATATTTGTTACCCTGCAAAGTAGGGAACTCATAGGATCCACAGAAAGATTAAAGGAATTATACAAGGTAATTGAATGAGTAGTAATAGTGCCAAATTCATTGGGCTACCATGAGGATTAAAATGGGTTAAAACATGAAAAGTATTTAATTATTTATTTTTAAAGATTTGTCTATTTATTTGGCGGGGGGTGGTGGGGAGTGGTAGAGAAAAAGGGAGAGAGAAACCCAAGCCGACTCTGCATTGAGCACAGAGCCAGACAGGCTCAATCTCAGGACCCTGAGATCAGAACTGAGCCAAAACCAAGAGTCCAACACTTAACTGACTGTGCCACCCAGGCACGCCAAATACAAAAAGTATTTAAAACAGCACTTGGCACGTAGTAAGTAAATACAAGCCATTCTTATTAGGTCCTGAAAAGACCAGTATCTGTTTCAGCTTCTTTAAAGTATAATTTACTACAGTAAAATGTTTTTCATTTCAATATTCTTATCATAGTCCTTGTGTTATGGATTTGTAGAAGCACCATTTCTCAGTAATTTTATATTTATAATCACCATTATAACTTAAAGTTCAGTTAAAGGATATTGAAGCAGAAGTATGTGGAAGGAAACCCTCCCCATGATTTACTGGTAGAGTGAATAGGTCATAAAATGCCATTTACATGTTCCACCTGCTTTATGTGTATAGTTGGGTATGCACCGAATCACATGGACAAATTTGTAGGTGATGTCTCTGGTTTTGCAGATTTAAAAGTATCACAGCCAAGGCAAGGCCTTCCTGACTCCTCCCACAGATTTCACCAAGTCTCAGCCAGATCTTCACATAAAATTCTTTTGTTTCAAAAAATACAGTATTTTTAAGTTGTCTACATTAACTAGGAGGTTTATTATTGTAATTTTTAAATAAATATAAATAGACATTCAAAAAGTTTCTGTCTTAACTTCTAATATTTAATATAGAATATTGATAGATAACATCCCCTCCCCCAAATCAAGCTGGGGAATTTCAACACTTTTTAAACCTGCGAAGGCATTCTGAGACAAAAAGTTATTTTATGTTATGCCCTCTTCTGAAAGCCTCTGGGGTAAGCACTCTTATCATCCGCATTTGGCAAATGAGGAAACTAAGACATAAATAGGAAATGGGCCTTCAATAATCAAAGTATAAAAAATGGAACAGACACATAACAGACAGAGAGTCTACCTTCATCTACAAGAGGAATCTTCCTATCCGGAATAGAAAAACTAAGGAAGGTGGAAGGATTGAAATTGAGCAAATCTCAGAGTAAACAAACAAAATAATTCCACTTTTTTGCTCTTGAGAAAGAATTTCCCCACCCATACATAGAGATTGTAATACTTGGTCTACCTCTTCCCCAAGTCTGTAAGGATCAAAGGAAATGAAAATATTTGTGGAAATTCTCTTCAAGCTATGAAGTCCAGAAGTAGTAATTAAGTTATACTGTGTATGTCCAGAAAGGACCACAATTGTGCATAAGTAATAATAATTATTTCAAGATTATTCAACTTAGAATGACTATTATCTGTTTGGTAATTTCTTAAGGCCAAGTACACATTTTTTTTAAGATTTTATTTATTTATTTGAAAGATAGAGAAAGCAAGAGCAGGGGGAGGAGCAGAGGGAGAGGGAGAAGCCAGGGAGCTCAACATGGGGTTTGATCCCAGAACTCCGGGATCATGACCTGAGCTGAAGGGAGATGCTTAACCAACTGAGCCACCCAGGTGTCTCCAAGTACACATTTTTTAGTGTTTTTGTCTTTCTACCTTGGACTCTTAGTCCTGTTAGTTTGCAATCATGATATGTGGTAAGCTAATTGTTGGTACTGTGTTTCAATAGTGTTGTTAATTGTTAGTATTTCCATGAATACTGCGACTATATGCTTTATAAATGACTAGAGAAAGCCTTAATTTCAGAACTTTACAGAAAGCCAGGATACCTCTTGTGGAGCATCATGACAGGAAAACTAGAAAAAAACAATAGTTTCTCTTGTAATTTGTTGACTTGAAAATTATTTTACTTAGTTTACTTTTCAAGTTGTGTGTGTGTATGTGTGTGTGTGTGTGTGTGTGTGTGTGTGTACTTATCAAGTCAAGCACCAAAAATCTGTTTACAAATGGAATGTCACCCAGCCATCCTCAAACTTTGACCAGGAAGCATTCAGCCTACCATGTCTGGCAGCAACCACAGTGGGGTATCTATGTTTGTCAATCCTGGCAGTGAGCTGACACCAGAGCTGGTCTGAGCCTGCTCAAGAGAACTCATGTAACTCTCAAAGCTGATGTTAGTTTTGGTTTAGCTTAGAAAGTCAAGAAAAATGAAGCTTCCAGCATGTCTAACACTAGTTGTATAATCCAAGACAAATAGCTCCAACCTCTGTTCCTCCATCAAAAATGGTTAATGATAAAGTTTATTAAACTTTAAGATAAAGTTTGTTAAACTGAGCCTGGGTAGCTCGGTCAGTTAAGTGTCTGCCTTCAGCTTAGGTCACTATCACAGGGTTCCTGGATTGAGCCCCACGTCAGGCTCCCTGCTCAGCTCCCTCTGCCTCTGCCTCTCCCCCTAGCTCATTCTCTCTCTCTTTCTCTGTGTGTGTGTCAAATAAAGAAAGAAAATCTTTAAAAATAATAAAGTTTGTTAAAGAAATGCAATCTTTATTTCTGTAAAATATATGAGCATTTGGAAATCTTGAAAGTGAGTATTACAGAAATACTATGCATTAAAATCATTACATAATTTCTGTCTCATTCCCATGAATGGATGTATTCAAGAAAAAAGGTCCACAGTGAAACCAGCCTTTTTCTATCTTTGATATTCAATATTAAGAAGACAAAATTTGAAACAACTAGAAAACAAAATAAAGCAATCCATTAAAAGGATTAGATTTATGATACAAACCAAAAACTACAGGAGTTTAGAGGAAAGAAATCAATTTGGCTGGAGTGACCTGAACGGAAGTATTAAAAGAAGAAAGAAAAAGCAAAGCTCTAAAGCCTGGCATAGCTGTGTTGCAGTAACGTAACACATTTTGCTTACTTCTTCCTTTCCAAGTCTCATGTCCTACTGCTCATGTGTGGAGAAGGAAAGAGAACGTCTCTGTCTGCCCCACACCCCCCCATTCTCTTCTGCAGTCAAGTTTATGCTCAGTGCCACAGACAGAAGTATTATCCCACTCACAGACATTGAACACTGAGTAATAACACATCATACCAAAACTTCATTCCTCAGGAAACATCTCAAAGTCTATGTGACTCATATGCATCCAGGGTCACCAGAAACTGGAGAATCTGCAATATAGAATTTGCTTTCCTTGAAACAAATCCTTGTAGTTTCCTTCCTCTGAATACAGCCTTCCTTCCTTCCTCACAAACACAGCCTACAATGGTAAAATTGGAAACTCTGAACTCATTATTATTACTGTCTTACCTGAACTTATGTAAGAGATACAATTCCCTAAATGAAAACACAGAAGTGACTTCTCAAACTAAACACAAATGAATGCACATGGAGATAAATAGTTTGAGAGGCAATTTTAGAAATGAACATAAAAAATAAAGAAGAAAACCCATATGAGGCTGCTCTCCAAAACAGTGAAGGTAAAAATATTTCAAAGCAGTATCTGACATGGAAGACTTTAATAATTCTGGGCACGCTTCCTTAAAAACATAATTCACAACAATATCTAAAAATGTGTGTAAATAACAGCTACCTATTGAAAACCCAATAAACATTTGACTTTCTCTAAGTTGAGCAGTGAACTACAGAATTTCTACTCAATCTCTGCGGCTTCATTTCAGAATTCCTGCAAGCAAAGCAAATATCCATGCGGTTCTCCGGCCTAGTATTGTGTGAACCTGGGATTTCTGTAGGCATTGGTGAGTCAGCCTTGGACTGCGTTCTCCATGTTCTACACGCAGGTCCTAAATATCATCTCTTACATCACTAAACATGTGCTAGAAAAAAACATTAAAGAATGAGTCTTGAAAGTATTACGTGGTATTTATACAGGATGTTTTCTCTGTAGAAAAAAAAATTATAGTAAGGAATTACAATTACATGGAAGTGAACATATTCATGAACAGTACTTACACAGATTTACTCTGATCTTAACTATTGAGATAGAAGGGGTTTTTTTTAAGATTTTATTTATTTATTTGACAGATCACAAGTAGGCAGAAAGGCAGGCAGAGAGAGGAGGAAGCAGACTCCCCGCTGAGCAGAGAGCCTGACATGGGGCTCAATCCCAGGACCCTGGGATCATGACCTGAGCTGAAGGCAGAGATTTAACCCACTGAGCCACCCAGGTGCCCCAGATAGAAGGTTTTTAATGGAGGCAGAGATCCTTAAAACAGTGTTGTGCATGGCTGACCAGCTGATTCATTCAACCATCTAAGATGTAGTTATTGAGGGCTTACCTTGTGCCAGGTACTACATTAATCATACCAGTAAGAGGTGAGTAAATAAGAAATGATTCCTTTTCAACTCACAGTATAGTGGGAGTGACCATCAACTTTAAAAGAGTGAGAAAAAACATAACAGATTCATGTTCAAAGCACTGTAGGCTGACAGAGGAAGCCGTAGCCAACTAGGCCCACATGTCAGGGGCGACAATGGTGCAGGGCTTTGCCAAAAAGAAAAAAAAGTACCTAATGAACAATAGACTCACGAGGGACAAATAATGCAAGCAAATAAGCAGAACTTGAAAATACAAGGAAACACAGAAGAGAAGCTCACAGGGAGTAGAAGGCGTGGTACATAGAGCTCGTACAGGCGAGGAGCAGGGCAAGTATCTGGGAAGAGAAGCAGAGTCAGACCATGTAAGCTACATTAAAGAAATCCAGAGTGCTTCCTGAAGACGATGAGGATGACCTCATCAAATCTGTGGTTCAGAGAGAGAACTTGTGAAAGCATCCAGAATGACTTGGTTGGGCTAAGAGATTATTATAATTTGGAACATTATATAAGCCACTTCCTTGATGGAAAAAAAACCGAGAGGTCTGAAGCTGACTGTAGTTAACAACCGTGGCAGATGGTGCTACTTGCCTGTGTAATCTCTCTTTTCCCCTTCATCACCACCTATAGAATTATAATAGTCTTTGGGATAGCAATGTGCTAAATTAAAACTGTTCATCCTTCAAAGACAGCCCTAGGACCATAGTCCTGTCCCATAAAATGTAAGAGGAAGTCTAGCGGGAAGGGCTTCTGTAAGATCTGCTGTTTCTCTCCTTCAAGAAGAAGGTACACAGTTAACATAGGCTTTTCTGCTCAACCTTACCCCTTCTTTCTGCTGAAACATGAACGTGATACCTAGAGAAGAAGCAAGCATCTGTGAACATCAGAATAAAGCCAACACAAGGGATGGTAGCATGGAAAAAAAAAAAGGAACCTGGGTCCTTCAAGGTATCCTATCATCCTGAGCTGCCTAACTCAAGATTGCTTTTGAAATGTAAAAAAATGAGTTCTATTTGGTAAGGCACTATAATCAGATTTCTAGTCTATATAGCTAAAAACCATACTGACTCAGCAACAAAGGAAAATTTATGGGTAACAGTGAGGACAAAAAAAATAAAAACAACCAAAAGAAACAGAAAAAAAGAAAACAAAACAAAGAGAAAACACTAAACAGCAAATAAGCAAAGACAATCTTGTTCAAGACAAAAAAAATGAATCCAAAGAGACCCTCTAAGTTTTTATTGAGACTTCTATCCCCAAAAGCCATAAACTCTGCCTTTATCAATCTTATATATTGACATTTTAAAAGTTTAAACCCATGACCTAATTCTTCCTGTTCTACTTCACTTTTTTTTTTCTTTAATTTCCTCAGATCAGTGCAGGATTAGGAGTAAACCAGGCCTCGCAATTATGGATGACCTCTGCTGTAACCTGAAAGCACAAACAAATAAATACCCAGAGTGTTTAGAAGGTCTGCATGGCATCCTAAGCCATCATTTTCCTCTTACACTGCTAGCTAGAAAAATACCTATCAAAACAAGTATCATTAAAATATCTTATTGTGGCAAATTACTGGTATATGAAAAAAAAACACCCACATAGAGCCATATTCACTAGTTGGTTTTTCATAAAAGAACTGATTAAACATCAGCAGTATCCTAGTTTTAAAGAAAAAAATTCCCATCAATACATAAATTACATTTTAAAGTGCGCCAGACCTACCAAGTGAGGCTTTGGAACCCAAACATGATGGAGAGGTCATATCTTTCCAGTCAATGTCCAACAGTTCCCATTGGCATTTCTGGGATTCCAGCCATAAAATGGAGGCTAACGTGCGGTTCTCAGTCATTTGGTTTCCCTGCACATAACAGGAACTGTTCAGATTCTGTGTGGGTTCATGCTGACACACTGTGTTGTTCCAAGTAAGTAATTCCAAGCATTCACATCTGAAGCCGACCTACATTACCCCTCTGGCTGCCAGATGTTCTTGTGAGGAACTGTCTCCTCCATAGCACCATGAACCTTGATTAAAGTAGATGAAGGGCATTATATTTACTTCATCACTCTAATATGGAACAGTGTTCTGGATATTAATTACAACTGGACTCTGGTTGGAAAAAAGAACTCTTACTATATGAAAAGTTAAAAGCTCAATTGAGCAAACATGTAATACAATTTAGCTAACTGATTTTAACTAATGATTGGTCAGCCTGACCTCAATGAACAAATCCTTTGTGACATTACCTACTTTTATTATGGTCCAAGAGGCAGTAATGTCACTTCTGAGAAGTTGGTTTTCTCTTGGATCAAGATGATAAATAATGAAAGAATCATTTCTATACAATATTGCAAAATGGGAGACTATGCATAACACATTTTACCTCTACACAGCCACATGCTGGTTTGATTGCTCCCAGATGCTAGCAAAAGGCAAAGCAAAAAACGAAACCACATAGCATGTTTAAACATATTTTTTATTTATACCTGCATAATCAACTCAATGGTCAGAAGACACATTTACAAATAAGATTTACTATGAATACCATTAGTCAAGATCTATTAGAACTCAACATTTGGAATGATTAAATATGAAAAGCCTTATATTGAATCAGGATGGTAGGGGTTTTGCAGATGGTATTAAAAGAATGGATAATGATAAAAAAGAATATATTTAAGTATATATATATATATATATATATATAAATATATATATATTTAACACACCAAAGCTGTGCTACCTAGAACTTTCCAAGCCTTGAAGATTCAGAAATTAGAAAGTTGACATTAGCACAGACTTAACTATTTTAGGAAAATGAGATGTACTGTGGTGGACACTGGGATTTTAGTAACACTTAGATTCTAAATCCGATGGGGAAGAAATTCAAGCCTGGGGGGCAGAAACAACGTGTTACTTGTTTCTGGCATACCAAAAGGTTTCAAGTATCACTTCTAATTGATCACTAGTATTTATCCAGAACATTATATTAAGAAAACTTTGGAGGTAGAGTCCAAGATCAAAAAGGAAGAATGCCACAATTGATTAGTAATACCTGCCATGGATAGAAGTAGGCAGAGTATGTATAAAATATAATCATCCTACTTATGATACAAGTTCTTGAAATTGACTATAATTTACATATAAAAACTACACTTCTTTTTCACTTACTAAAACCAAACAAAGTTTTTAATATTTTAAAATATTAAATATGTAAAATAAATTACATAATTACATAATTAACAAATTACATAAATTAAAATATGTAAAATATTTTAGGTTTTTTTTTTTTTTTTCTGATCTACTTTATCACAGGTGCTGGAGCTCTCCCCCCTCACCATACCACCACTTTCCAAAACATCGGATTTGTTTATTCCTCTGACAATTATCCATGGTAACTTCCCCCAATGCAGTGCTCTACTTGAGGTAAGAAAGAAACAAACAGAAGTTCATTTATCAATTAACCAGGACAGAAATATTTAGAATTTATAATAAAGAATGGATCCTAAGGGCATAAATAATACAAATGAGATAATCAGCCACTTCTTTAAATGTTGACTAAAGTTCTTTAACATCACATAAGTTTTCATAGTGAGATAGATAAAAATCAGTAATACTCTAGAACACACCAGTGTAACTTATTTATTTCAATAAGTATTTATTGGGTATCTATTCCTTATCAAGCACTAGCCTAAGTATCAGGCAAAAGTAAAACAGTTACTGTGGTGTACTTTAAAATGAACACAATTGAGACTCTGTCTTCAAACTAAATCAGTGAATCAGGAATGTGATTATGCTAAAGCTGGCCATTTATGCCTCATTGGAGGAGACCCAAAGGGACTCAAAAAGTATCTCTCACCAAAGAAAACATGAAAGGAGCTTAGAGTCCGTATGAAGCAACCATCCCTCCATTTTGCCATAACGGTCTTCCTTGCTCCTCTAGGCATCTGGATCCAAGATTTTCTCATCAACTCAACATTCAAAAGAAGACAGTCATCAGCAAGATATTCTAGATGACTATCATGAGTACGATTAATGGAAATATCTACAGTAAGCCAAGAGTATGAGTTCAGAGGAATTCATCAACAATTTACTGATATCTACTACAAGCAAGGCAGTTTATAAGAGACAGGGAATACATAGTTGATATAATTCCAACTTCTGTCCTCAATTTCAAGAACCTCAGGTCTCAAAAGGCAAGAAACAACTTGCCAGAAAATAACTGAAATACATCTGAGCCTTCCCTTCTTTTTTAAATTTAAATTCAATTAATTAACATATAATGTATTATTTGTTTTCAGGGGTACAGGTCTGTGATTCATCAGTCTTATATAATACCTTGTGCTCATTACAATACATACCCTCCCCAATGTCCATCACCCACTTACCCATTCCCTCACCCTCTCCCCCTCCAACAACTCTGTTTGTTCCCTAAGATTAAGAGTTGTTTATGGTTTGTCTCCCTCTCTGGTTTTATCTTGTTTCATTTTTTCCTCTCTTCCCCTATGATCCTCTGTCTTATTTCTTAAATTCCACATATCAGTGAGATCATATAATTGTCTTTCTCTGCTTGTCTTATTTCATTTAGCATAACAGCCTTTTCCTTATCACTTTCCCTTTCCTCCCCTTCCCCAAAGCAGGCCAACTGCATAACATCATGGAAGGTAGAGAGGAACTCATCAAGACTTGTGGCAGTGTGAAGTGATAAATGGGAAAGGAGGGACCCAAGCAGAAGACAGATCTGTCTCCTTCAGAGGCGGTGTGCCTGCTGACATCTCAAGAGTCAGGGCATGTGGAGTGGATGCCTAGAGGTGGAGAGGGCAGGAGGATTTGGTAAATGGATTAAACTGAACAAATCATTAAGGATAATGAG
This sequence comes from Taxidea taxus jeffersonii, assembly GCA_003697995.1. Classification (NCBI taxonomy): domain Eukaryota; kingdom Metazoa; phylum Chordata; class Mammalia; order Carnivora; family Mustelidae; genus Taxidea; species Taxidea taxus. The sequence goes on from ML105329.1 coordinate 226,623, forward strand.
GTTTCTTTTTTTATTTTTTTTTTAAGTTTTTTAAGATTTTATTTATTTATTAGTTAGAGAGAGAGCAAGCACAGGCAGACAGAGAGGCAGGCAGAGGCAGAGGGAGAAGCAGGCTCCCTGCCGAGCAAGGAGCCCGATGTGGGACTTGATCTCAGGATGCTGGGATCATGACCTGAGCCGAAGGCAGCCGCTTAACCAACTGAGCCACCCAGGCGTCCCAGGATAATGAGGTTTCTAAATGACAAATGTAATTCCATATAAAGGAAGAAATCTAGAAGGAACTCTGAAGTGCTGCCTGGAAATTAAAGGTATCCATGTGAACTCATGTTTATATATAGAGAAATAGTATATATATATATATATATATATATATATATATACACACACACACATACATACTTGTATTCCCTAGCTTTATATGCTGAGAGGGCTGAGAAGCAATGGTAACCCACTAGCAATGAACACACTGCAAGCCCAGATCTTAGAACCAGTACTTTCTGAGATATAATGATTCCAGGATCCAGCCAGGGAATGTACAAGATAAGGCAGGAGTATCTTTTTGCGACAAAAAGTAAAAAGTTCTCAAAGAATAACAAGGCATGCCAAAACAAAAACAAACACAAACAAACAAATAAAAAACCATAGGAGTCACCTTGCATAGGAACCATATTTGGAATATATTTGAATGTCAACATGAATAAAGACTAACAGATCACAAACCAGTGAATCAAACAGGAATCTATGAGACTATGAGGCTGATTAAATTTTTAAAAAATAAATAAGAAGAGAAATTATTCCATTTTTAAAAAATATTTTATTTATTCACTTGTCAGAGAAAGAAACAGCACAAGCAGGGGGAGCGGAAGGCAGAGCAGGCAGAGGGAGAAGCAGGCTCCCTGCCGAGCAAGGAGCCCCATGTGGGACTTGAGCTCATGACCCGAGCCAAAGGCAGTAGCTTATTCAACTGAGCCACCCAGGTATCCCAAGAGAAATTATTCTAGAATGCTAACAAATAAATGTATATGGTAGGGAAAATCAACATTTAGATACTGGGTTGTTGATGTGGACAGGACTTGTCAACAGAGGCTTAATGGTGACAGGGAAGTTTCGATGTCAACAGGATATGAGCATAATCTTGGGATATTTCCCCCATGAAATACTATGATTACTATCGATATATGAAGTGGAGAAACCCGGTAGTCGCGAGCATGATCAAAGGAAAGTTAATATCACCCACATGTACCTCCAGATGTGATGCACAAAGAGGAGCAAGGCATCATTTCTGGGATATTCCTGCCAAGAGAGTCTGCCCTTAGTCTGGTCATGAAGAAACATGTGAGAAACCCAAACTGAATGTCATGTGATAGATAGAACATAGTTCCTGGGTAGGAAAGATGGGAGAAAAAGAAACGCCTAGGGGTGCCTGGGTGGCTCAGCAGTTTAGGCCTCTGCCTTCGGCTCAGGTCATGATCTCAGGGTCCTGGGATTGAGACCTACATCGGGCTCTCTGCTCTGAAAGCAAGGAGCCTGCTTCTCCGCCTCTCTCTGCCTGCCTCTCTGCCTCTTTCTCTACTGGGTATTTACCCTAAAGATACAAATGTAGTGATCCAAAGGAGCATGTGCACCTGAATATTTATAGCAACAATGTCCACAATAGCCAAACTATGGAAAGAACCTAGATGTCCATTAATAGATGAATGGATAAAGAAGATGTGGTATATATGTATGATGGAATACTATGCAGCCACCAAAAATTGAAATCTTGCCATTTGCAACAATATGGATGGAACTAGAGGGTATTATGCTAAGCGAAATAAGTCAATCAGAGAAAGACAATTACCATATTATCTCTCTGATATGAGGAAGTTGAGAGGCAGGGCAGAGGGTCGTGAGGGTAGAGAAGGAAAAAATGAAACAAGATGGGATCTGGAGGGAGACAACCATAAGAGACTCTTAATCTCAGGAAACAAACTGAGGGTTGCTGGTTGGGGAGAGGGATAAGGTGGCTGGGTTATGGACATTGGGGAGGGTATGTGCTATGGTGGGTGCTGTGAAGTGTGTAAGACTGATGATTCACAGACCTGTACCCCTGAAGCAAATAATACATTACATGTTAATAAAAAATGAATGAATGAATGAATATTTAACTGAAACACATACAAGTTTTTAAAAAAAACTAATTTTCCTGCACACTTGAGTTTCTGATGTGAAAGCAGAAAGTGGAGGGATGGCGGAAGAGACAGCTCCTGCCTGGCTTTTAAATGTCAAAATCCTACGTCTTCAGGGGAACTGCAAGGAAGGATTCATGGCTGATACTAAAACACTTTGGCAAAGAGTAAGGGTGACAGCCCTTCTCCTCATCCTCACTCTCCAAGAGAAGAAAGGGTTATCTGGGCTAAGGAGAAGGAAAAGAGTCAGATTTGTACAACCGTAGTGGTGTGATCCTCTAACTCCAAAGAAATGAATGTCTGTACGAAAACCAGTGTCAATGACTTGTCAACAAGAAGTCAACAAGCGATACACAGCTAGGAAGATGTCTCTGTGACCAGAACCCCTTCTTTCTTTCATACACACCCCTCCCCTGGCAAGATAGGCACAACCCAGGGAGAAAATAAGGAGGGCATTGGGGCTTGCTGTTTGGCTCAGAGATTTGTTTTTATCACCTTTGTAGAAGACAGACACAAAACGGAAATTGTACTTAAGGACAGAAAAATTTAAAAACAAGAAGTTTGTGGACTGATCTTTTTTTTTTTTCTTTTAAGGTGGTTAGGCAAGGTCATTTGTCATGGCTGAGGGGATCCAAAAGAGCATGAGAAAAGTGGTTAAAGTTCGGAATGCTAGCTGAGGTAATGAGCCTGGGAACTGACCAGAGGTTGTTAAAAGGATTATCGACCTGCAGTACCGGGCCAACTCAGATTGGAAGCCATAAATTTGTAGTGGCATCAATTCACAGAGTTGCATGACTTTTCTCCATTAATGCTGCCAGCCGCATCATAGAAGCAGAAGGGATTGCTTATATTGATCTAAAGTTGGGGGTTTGTGGATAGGTATAGCTAAAGGCCAAATCAATGAAAGAAACTGAAGATCTTAAATGTCAGTTGAGAAGTTTAACTATTAACTCTCGCTGAGAGACTGGTGGCCAAGTAGGTTGAAGAGGGTAACACAGGGTGTAAATACAATGCATTACTAAAATGGGAAATATATTCAAACCCAGTAATGTTATGGGGGATTATGGAAATAGAGGATGGATATAGGAAGAGAGAATACCAGAAAAAAAAATAATAAGACCCAGTTTGAGAACTTAATCAATCATTGGAGAGCATATTATTCAACCAAACTAAACTTAAAAATACTAACTTAAGAGCAAACAATGAAGGAGGTTTCTGTGGAAAAGATAATCCTTTCTAAGAAAACAGAAGAGCCCCTATTGAGATACATAAGTCATTTTGGCCAACTTTTTAAAGGGTCTTAAAGACTAATGATTCTAGTATTGCAAAAAAGAAAAAATTTTAAATCAAGTAAAAGATTTTTTAAAGTCATAACCTAAGAATTCAAACACTATCAAATTATTCAACATCTTCTACTTAGTATCAAGTAAGACATTCTCACCAAGTAAGATGGTTATCTGCTGCATTATTTTAGATGTTTCATAATGATAAATTCTAGTGTGAGAACCAAAGGGGCAACTGCCTGCATACTTATTAGCAAGTTCCATTTTAAATGTCCTTTTCTTACCATGAAAAATCCACCGAATTGGCATTAAACCAAGAGTTATTTGTGTTGAGTCTGAGAACGCAGCATACGTTTGCCAAAATAGTTACATGATAATGTTAAATTCAATGGGGCATTTATCACATGAGTTTTAAAAGAGAAGAAATGGCACAACAGTTTCCCCTAGTTTGCCCTGAGAAAATTCCTTTCAAAGGATCTGCTCATCAGATTCCACAATTTATTTCAAATCGGAATTGCAGAAATGAGTAAGTAACCCACTGAAATGCCTAGAAGCACTAAATGAAATTCCAGGGAGTGATTGAAAGTGTGGATCCAGATGGTGGTCAAACAATGTTTGGGAACTCTGCTGTCAGCCTAATTGTGAGTGATGACTGAACCCTGAGAGTTTGCACATTTGAATCAGATAAGCATCCATAATGTTGGATTCTTTCAAACTGTTTCCATGTGCCTTCCACCATTATTTATCTTTTTTTACCTGTTTTAATTTCTGATATTTCCATTGCTAAGAAGATATTCAAAGAACATACATTCGATGGCTTTTTAAGCTATCTTTAAATCTGTGAGGTATTCTGTCAGCAGACTTTGAAACCTGAGTGAATCAGCCATATCACAAAAAATATGGCCAATTATTTTGTGTGGGTTCCTCTTTGCTTCCTGTCTGATGTACCACTTCCTTCCCTCGCTCTTGTTCTCTTCTTTTTTCCTCAACACTCACTATCAAGACAGTACAAGACCTCTTAAGATTGTACAGTTCAGTGGAAAAGAAAAAAACACATATACATATAATTATTACAAAATTGTAATAAGAGCAATAAAATCTTAACTTGGTACCAAGTAATAGCAGTGGAAGGATGGAAAGGACAAGGAGGCATGAATTTGCTTCAGAAATGGTGGCCGCATAAGGCTTTTTGGAGAAGGTAACTTTGAAAGACAGGCTGACTTCCAGAATCACAGCAAGCAAAGGAACCAACACCTGCATGAGGCCCTAAGGAGAATGGAGCATGGGGCGTTCCCCAGGGTGGAGAAGATCAGTGTAGCTAGAGCCCAGAGAGGAGAGAGGCCAGAGAGAAAAGTGGAGAAGCAGTTATGCCTCTACCAGGAAGAGAGCTGCAGGGATGAAGTTTGAATTGTGTCCTAAGTGCCATGGAGAGTCACTGAAGGAGAGAAAAGTGGAGATTAACACGATTAGATCTGATTTACAGTTAAAAAAAAAAAAAATCACCTGCTTGTGGGAGAGAGTGAATGGGAGAAAGAAGAGACTGGAATTTATGGTATGAAACCGATGAACATAAGGGGAAAAGAAGAAAGAGGGAGAGAGAGTCCAACCATAAAACAGACTCTCCACTCTAGAGAGCAAACTGAGGGTTGCTGAAGAGAGATGGGTGAGGGGTGGGCTAAACGGCCATGCGGATTGAGGTGGGCACTTGTCTAGATGAGCACCTGGTGTTGGTTTTAAGAGATGAATCAACTGAATTCTACACCTGAAACTAGTATTACACTGTATGTTAACTGGAATTTAAATAAAAGCCTGAAACAAACAAACAAAATACAGATTCCACCCCCCTGCCCCCCACCACCTCCCCACTGCCAAAAAAAGGAATTAATTATCATAGGCTAGGCAAGAGATACAAACCAGCCTGAACTAGGCGGCAACAGACACACCCTGCTCCATTTAAACCTGTGTGTATCTAATTCTGTTTTTAGCAAAACGGTCTTCTATTTTGTCCCTGTTTTTTAGTCACAGTTCTTTAACATATGAAAAGATCTCAAGTATATGATAACCATACTGTTTTCATTTATTTGCAAGTGGATGTTTTTCTGCCTCCCCCTGAAAATGTCATCTTTATAAGGAGTGTTTATGAGAAATTGAAAAGAACGGTAAAACAATAGCCAACAGTTATCTTCCATGAATTGAAAATAGTCAAATTATTTTGTATAGTGAGCGAATAATCATTTTAACTCATACAAAAATGTAATCTATTTATACCCTCTCTTGTCTTGTGAACTAAATATCATTTTATAAGAATAAGCAAAATGGCTCCAAGTTGACAGGACAAATCTGATCCAAATTTAAAAGGTACTAGGACTTGAAGTTGTTTCCCAAATTTAAAGTTTACTAAGCAGTATTCCTCCTCTCTATCAGTGCAAATATCAATGCTGATATGCCTAAGTAGTTTGGAGCATTATGATAAAGTTCACTATACTTCCCAATCAGTTAACGTAGGAAAATTAGCATATTTAGACATTTATAATTCTTCACTAAATTGATGGTTCTTTGGTGACGTTATTTATAAATGAAATTAATGCACACTGTATGAGACAGACTAAAATTTTTCATTTCAAAGTAAAGTCCCTTGCTAATTTATTTGTTGGTTTCAAAGGGCTTAGTCACACAGCTAGAATATTTCCTTATTATAAAATGAGTAAAACAGATTCTTTATCCTAACTCCTCTCACAGAAAGGCCCAAATGATTCAATAATTCTTTAGTTGGCATTTGCTGCCTGCCCTGATTCTGATCACTGGTAAAACCTTCCTAGATAGTTAGCAATTTACAATATGAATGAGTGGAAATGTCAGTAAGAAAAAAATATAGGTCAAGTGACAATAACTAGCTAATTTTTTCTGAGGAGAAGAAACTATTCTTTTTTCTAAGATGAAACAAAATAATTTCTTTTGTTATATTGAGTAGCAAAGGAAAGGGGCTGAAATCAGTTTGGGCTAAAGGCCAATCAATAGCTCCCAGCACTCAACACAGGGCTCAAATCCATTTTATTAATCACCTCAGGGAGTAAATCCCTAATTCTAAATGAAATCTCCACATCCCTTTCAGTTCTTCAGCTTCTCTTAGCTGATCTGGATAGCTATTTACCTCAGACTCCTCCTTCCATTTTTGTTTTCTTTCTCTTTTCATGTAGCCATTCCTGTGATAAATATTTGAACATCAGTGCATGCTTACATAACCTTAAGTGCCAAGCTTCTCAGAGGCAGTTGAGTCAGCCAAGCAGAACATATCATGGAGGGGGAGGAGGAAGTGCTACCATGGTGATTTACCCAGAGGACTCACCCTCCACAAATGTTGCATAAATTAAATTCCATTCATCATCCTGGTTGTGTTTGTCAAAGCTATCTCTCCCTCTGGTAAACAGCAGCAGGGTGGTGTAGCACTAGAATAGAGGGAAAGCAGAAGAGGACGAGCGATATACATACTTCCACAGGGCACGGGGAAAATCCTTTCCCTGTGGCATTAGGGAAAGAAATGATAATTGTGCCAGACAGACTTGCTCCAAAGTATGAGAAAACGTTTTACAGGGCAGTGGATGAGGGATGGAACACACATGGATGGTATTATTAAACAATGGCTCCTGAAATCGACATACTCAGTCCAAGTCTTTCCTCAGATATTACCATGTGATGATTCTACCCTGTGTCCCTGTTCTCGTGCCCAGCACTTCACCTGTCTTGCTTAGTCCTCCCGCTCTGTTCTGTACAGGTTCTGTGTCCTGTAACTCCCAAACACATGGTCAATAATAGTAATGCACAACTGCCATGACATCAGTCACCTGGTAGCCACCCATAAAAGGGATCAGGTGACTAACTGTTGGCAACAAATATTAGAACGTCCTTTCTGTTTGCCAACCAGGAGATACCTCTGTGCCATTGATTTCCTGGACTTTAGTATGGACTTATTTGTGTATCTTCAAACTGCGTCACTGGAAGCTGTGGGCTCTGGATCTGTAAAAGATTAGCATTCTTTCCAGCGAGACAGTCAATAATGTGAGAAACTTCTGCTGCCTTACTTTAGAGGAACAATATCTTGCTGTTTAGTCAACACTATTTCTGTTTCTCACTTGCTGATTTTGTGCTATGAGTAAAAAGATTGAAACTGGTAAAAATAGCTCCAGATGAAATACCTAATTAGCATACCCCAACTTCTAAAAGTTTCTCTTTTCCTCACTAATTGGGCTTCATTAAATCATAATTTTGGATTAAACTTAATCATAGCAGGTTTTGGTAATTAATTTTATTTCTACCACTCAAAACAAATGGAAAACAAGAACAAAATCAAAAGGAAAATTCCCTTGCAAGTACCAATATTTTATAATGAAAATAAGATATTTTAAATAATAGAAGAAATATTTAAGTCCCAATGTAGACTAACCATAATTCAGCACCAGGGCTAAGAAATGTTTTCTCAGTGCAAAAAACAGCATTGACAGGGGAATGCTTGTATTATGAGCCTCTACGATATGCTAGTCTCTGAGCCTAAAATATTGCCATCAAGAAGTTTGATAATTACAGACTTCTTTCTGAGAATACAAAAATAAAACCCCACCTCAAAACCAATATGTCTAATACAAAACCCAAGATCCTCTTTTCAAATCAACTCTTTTCCCTATATGCTTCATCTCAATGGTGGTACCAACATATATTCAGGTCCATAATCCATATAATTAAGGCATTTTTGTCATTTCCCTTGCCCTCAGCACACACATCCAACCACACCAGCCCTGTTGATTTTATCTCCTAAATACATTTGCAATGGTTTCACCCCAGGCTGTGCTGCATACATCTCTTCTATAAATACTTCAAAATAGTCTCCTGTTTTTCCTGAATCCCTTTCCTTTTCAAGTCTACAATCTAGTCTGCACAATAGAGTCATACCTTTTCTAAATATGTATCTCATACCATCCTTAAAACTTTTACTGGCTAGCATTTGGGGCTCTAAGGCAAGAGGATAAAGAAAACTGCTCAGAAGTCAGACTCCATAGGCAACAGCAATGTCAACCAAGAATTCACCTTCAGCAAATCTTCATACACATTCCACCCATGCTCCAGCCATGCCAAGTTTTTAACCTTTTCCAAAATATACTACAGTTTTTGTGATTCTTTGGTTCTAAATGAACTCTTTACACTTTACATGATAAAACACATGCTTTTTCTTTAGGACTCTGTTTGACTCCTCCTGCCTCTTTTAGCCTTTTCTGGCTAGACCAAGGCTGGGTTACTTGATCCTTATGGTTAGGACTTTTAGGTTCTTAGATTAAGATTTGCTGTGTTCGTGCTATTATTATTTTTTTCTACAAAATATTTATTGTTCAAATATATGGCTAAAGTCACCACTGGACTATTCACTGCTATGGCTAAAGATTATTTATTCATTTTCTCAATTCTTTAACAGATATTTTTGAGTGCCTACTACCACATGCCAACACATGGACTCTAGCACATGAAAGGCTTATAGTAGATGCCAAATATATTTATCCTGACTGAGGCACAGGAGAACAACTTTTTGGTGTTGATATTCTTTGTCTTGTTTAGGAGAAAAAAGAAAAGACCAGTAGTGTTTTTAACATCATTGGAGTTTATTGTTGTTTGTTTTTTTATATATATAGTATATTGTTTGTTTTATCTTAAGTGTTCAGCACCTTTCCTGACACATATTAGGTGCTATGTGTTTTTTGAATAAATGAAGGAATCCCCGGAAAAACTTTCACATATTTCTGCTGAGCAAACTTCAATTCATGCTTTCTTCTTTGAAAAAGCATTTCTCAGTTTCACCAGAAAATTCTGTCAGCCCCTCTTTCATGCTCCCAGAGCAAATGTGAATATCCTTACAAGAGTACGTGGCTACATTTTAAAATCTTTTTGGAGCATCTTTTGTGTTTTGCTTTGCTTTGTTTTTCTAGCAAAGTATGGGCTCTTGACATTATATATCTTATTGACCCAGCATGATGAATAAATAAATGCATGACAAACTATAATAAAATACAATATTTAATATGCACAAGAAAGGCCCATAAATTTTGAATTGAGGGATGGAAGGTTAGGTTTGGGGGAAAAATTTACATGTATTGGAGTTGAAAGATGAATAAAATAAAATTTCAGGGTCGTATGAGAGACAGAAATAAGAAAAGGTAGTGCCAGAGACAGCTGGCATAGCATAGTAAGGCATGACTGTGTGGGTACAAGGGGGTGACTGGAGTGGCTGGACCACAGAAGAGTGGAGGATTTAGAAATGGTGCAGGGACAGTGCAAGAAAGAAGCTTGAAAGGTAGGTTGTGAAAAGGATTTGCCATGGGTAGGATTTCAATTTTGTTTGGAAATACAGCCTTCTGCAGAACATCAGAATATAATTAGGGCACAGAGTGGTGACTGGATTCGGTGAAAAGAAAAGCAAGAGCTTTCAGGAGACTGTTTTTGCTGGATAATGGAGGGGAGAAATCAAGAATGTAGGAGTTTCTGGGTTGCCCAGGTGGCTCAGTCGGTTGAGCATCCAACTCTTGCTTTCAGTTCAGGTCACGTCACGATCTCAGGGTCATGAGATCAAGCCCCACATCAGGCTCTGTGCTCAGTGAGGAATCTGCTTGAGATCCTCTCTCCCCCTCTGCACCTCCCGCTGCTTGTGCTTGCTCTCTTGCTCTCTCTCTCTAAAATAAATAAATAAATCTTTTAAAAAAGAATGTAGGAGTTTCACAATGAGCAGAAATAAAATAGGAGCAAAAACAAATAGATCATTCTGAGAATTTTCATAATAAAAGAAAATAAGGGACAAGAATTCAAAGTGGATGAGAGAAGACTGAACATGTGACTACGACTAGGAAAATAAGCTAATTAATGGAGGCAATATCACAAAACAGATGAAAAAAGTCATACAGGTGGAAAGGTAAAACTTTAAAAGGAGGAAGGATATTTCTCCTTAGGGATCAAGTTTATAAAAGAGCCAGCATGTTATGCTTCTTTAGGGTATCTTTATTAGAGTGCATGTGGTAAGGGTAAATTTCAGCATCAGAAAGCATTTAGTTGTATTTTATTTAGCACTTAAATAAAGATCATAGAATTTTACTGTTTTCATTTTTAATGCATTGTTCATTCTTATTTATTTATTTATTTATTTATTTATTTATATATCAAAGAGAAAGAGCCAGCACAAGCAGGGGGAGCTGCAGGCAGAGGCAGAGGGAGAAGCAGGCTCCCCATTGAGCAAGGAGCTAGATGCAAGACTCGATCCTAGGACCCTGGGATTATGCCCTGAACCAAAGGAAGACACTTAACTGACTGAGTGTCCCAAGACTATAGTATTTTAGACAGGAGAAGAGCTAAATAGTACTGACTGAGAGATGGTCTCTAAATTTTCATGGAATTCTTCATTTTTTGTACATATCTTCTAAATCACTGCTCTTGACCATTTTCAGTGTCAGAGGAGATGGAAAGGTTGTTCTTTCTTATGTGCTCTCGTGGACAATGCTGGTGGACACACCAGATGTCACAGCTCTAAATTACTTCCACAGAGAGAAAAATTTCACAGTTAAATAACAGTATTAGTAATAGCTAGTATTGATTTCTTGCTACTGTGTATTTCTCATTCCTCAAAATTCAATGGCTGGGCATACTATGTTGGAAAACTATTAAATGAATTTGCCATACTTTAATGAAAACTTGATTTCAAGTCAATATGCATTTCTTATTCCTTTAAAGAACCAGAATGATGGCTCCCCCATATAGATCATTTGGTATCTTAGAGTACTGTCACATACAAAAACCCTCATAAAATTTACTGCAAAACATTAAGATAATTGAAATTCTCTTAAAAAAAAAAAGAGTTTTATTTATTTATTTAACAGAGAGAGAGAGCACAATCAGGGGGAGCTGCAGAAGGAAAGGGAGCCTGATGCAGGATTTGATCCCAGGATCCTGGGATCATGACCTGAGCTGAAGGCAGTCACTCAACCAACTGAGCCACTCAGGCGTCCCATAACTGAATTTCTCTTAACACTGTAACAAAATTAAAAAAAATTTTTTTTTTTTAATCTTAGAAAATTGAATCAGTTACTTCACATAAACTGCTGAGTGACTGCTGGGTATACTAACATCTTAAACTAAAAGAAAGTTTCCTAAGTTTTTATAACTGCATCATGATGATCATTGAGTCATTTTTCTTTCCAAAATACATTTATCTCTCTTATGATCTATCATAAAAATTGTCTAAATTAGTATGCAGTGGGTTTTAATGACATACCAAGCTTAATTTGAATTATCTTTAGTTGTAGCTTTTCCTCATCTTAAATCATCCAACTTCTAATCTTGATTCCTTTGTTTATGGTTATACATACATAGTGTATTAATGATCCATTCCATATGCTTTTTAAGGTGAGTTCAATCATTCTTTGGCAGGAGTCTTTTTTTAAAACGTACATCATGCAAGAAAAATTAGGTTGACCTAATTGTTTTTTGGAGCATAGGCTCTTCACAGCCATATTTGCAATGTCTCCTTGAAAATGCTGGTGTTCTCCCTACTCTGCTTTCTAATGTTTTGAGGGAGATGCATGGGGGGGGGGGGAGAGGGAAAATAAACCATTTACTGCTGCACAGGGTGCTGGCCTTGTTAGTTTTTGGTTTGGGTTTTTTT